>JANHJO010005727.1:44130-57678 GCA_032468235.1 Pseudoxyrhopus heterurus | reverse complement strand
AATTAGTTGACTCGAGTATAAGCCGAGGGTGGCTTTTTCAGCCCTTTTTGAGGGCTGAAAAACTAGGCTTATACTCGAGTATATACAGTATGTTTAAAAACCCCTGAAATACAGATAGACTTACTACAGCAATTTGTTTAATAACCATCTGAAGTTACAATGGCACTGAAAAAAAGTGACTGAATCTCACATGACTGTTGCAGCATCGCTACATGATCCAAATTTGGGGCCTTTGGCAACCTGCATGTATTTGTGATGGTTGCAATCTCCTGGGGTCATGGGATTTGCCATTTGCAATCTTCCCAGCCAGATTCCAACAAAGTCAGTGGGGGAAGCTGTATTTATTTAACAACCATGTGGTTCACTTAACAACTGCAATATTTCACTTAACAACCATGGCAAAAATAGGTTGTAAAATTGGATGCAACTCATCACATCATTTAGTGACAGAAATTCTGGTCTTGGCTGTGGTCATAAATTGAGGATTATCTGTAGAACCTCAACGATATTGTGACTAAAGCTTATATTTCTGTAACTACAGGGATGGAAACTTTTATGGTCACTTCTGTAGCATTACATAAAATACCTCTGCTCATCCAATTTAATAAGTAAGAAGTTGTAATATTTTAGTGTTACTATGAAAAGATACCGGTATCACTCTAAATAATCTAAGATGTTGCATTCTAACATACCTAAATCCATCACTTTGGCACTTAAGAATAAGAAAAAAATAAATATAAAAAAGATTATCAATTCAGGAAAGTAAAACCCCTAATGATATTTTTATTACATTAGTTTTGAAAAAGCCAGAAAAAATTTATAAGCTGGATAAACAATCCTTCAAAAAAAAAAAATTCTTAAAGTAGAATCAACCTAATTTTACAGGTCTTTCTTTGTACAACCTTCTCTTCCTCTTCATCTTTTCTACTTTGGATTCTAAAAAAAATAAAATCCCCCCCCCCACACACACTCTTTCCTAATTTGGAATGTTTCCAGACCTTCACTTCCCCATCCAGATAAGGAGCAGAAACCTGTGAGTACAGGACTCGAAAGGAGAAGATCAGAAATCAATGACATAAGGGGAATTCTTTGAATGCATTTGTTGGATGAGTGGGTCATGACCTACGAATGCATGAGGGAGACCATTACTCTTTTCCAGACAGGTTTTCTTTAAATGCTACCTGAATGTACATCTTATTTCCCCTTTAATTCAATCAACTTGTGCACATAAAGTTGTTATTGCAGCAGATTCTTTAACTATGCCTCTATTCATTTGTTATAAGAAGACCATGAATGAGAGAGAGAACTTCTGAATGATGACCAAATAAAGAAAAGGCAATGGTCTTTCTGACACCATGTCTTTTAGCAGGCAATAACAGAATTTGCAGCACATGTCTGGAGCAGCAAAAGGCACTGTCCAGTTGTCCACCTTACAAGGGAAACTACTCTGTATCTTCAGTGATTTATAGCTACAATTAGAACAGAGTGTTCAAAGGAAGAATGCTGGTGACCCAATTGAAAAGCGAAAAATGGCTATAAAGCCACTTTAAATAAGTGACACATGACACATTTTAAACGTTCCCATATTTCCTCAATCACATCTCAGTAAAAATCAGGACCATATGGAATTAACCAAGCCATTCCATCATAGGAGAAGGAGCTGACTTATGAGAAATGGTTAATATTCTCCACTCACCTATTGTTCAAATTCCATGTAATATGGAATAGAGTTCTTCAAAAAAGATTTGGGGTAGACTTAAATAGAAATGAAATGAACAAATAATTGCGGAATAACTACAAATGTACGTGCTCTAGTAACAACCATTCTGACCTTATCAGATTAAAAAATGGGTCATACAAGGTTAATTGTAACTTTGAACAGAGAACAGAAAGATGGACAATATTTTTGCCACCTAATAGGAATCAAATTATTGAGATCTATACATCAAATTTTTGGGTAAACAATACAGAACATTACCCTATCTAGGCATACTGAAATGTGGAAGTTAATACTAGGTACAGACTGAGACTGTACAATCATGTATGCTTCTCAATGTATCTACAAAAGGAACTCTAGTTATTTTTGGGTAATACTTTTGTATACTGCTTATCACAAAAAAACTGCAGCTTTCACATTGACACAAATGCTGTAAAAATGCTATAAAAATGCATCAGAGGAGAACAGACAGGAGACAAACAAGGATATCAACAGACTGTATCAAATGACACCTTTAACAAATGCAGTATTGATTGAAGCATTTATTTGAACTCCATGAAATCTAATCCAATGTTAATTCTCGTATTTCTAGGTAGCAGCTGACAGCAATTCATTAAATTGATTGCTTCAAAGGTATTACTACTTATAGATCGTCCCCCAGCAAATAAACTTGAGGAACACCAAAGGTTGTTTTACATTACTGATATAAAATATTTATTTGTGAGCTTAAAGAACATATTAGGGCAGGTTCATTTTGTATGGACCCTACATTTCTCACTCACAGATATTTATACCTAAACAGGTGACTTAAAGCCAGAAAGAAAGTTTTGTATTTGAAGTTCAATAAAAAAACATGAATGTCTTAATAATAGCAATAGCACTTAGACTTATATACTGCTTCATAGTGCTTTACAGTACTCTTGAGCAGTTTATAATGTCAGCATATTGTCCCCAACAATCTGGGTCCTCATTTTACTGACCTCTGTAGGATGGAAGGGTAAATCAACCTTGAGCCCGTCAGGACTGAACGGACTCAAGGCAATGGGCAGACTTAGCCTGAAATACTGCATTCTAACCATTGCGCCACATAGTTGACCTGGTTCATGAACTACTGAGCTTTGAAGATCATTATTAGGTTTAGCTAGTTAATATGCTTGAGGTAGCCAACCCTCTTGATAGTCAAATATATCAGTCCTGGTCAAATCCAGGCACAAAATTGGAAGGAGACCAAAGGATTCAACCTTAAGTTCAACCATGCAAAGGGACAACTTTCAAATAGCATCTCTACATCTATTCAACTTTTATTTCCTCCAACTTTGCTATTCATCCCAGGCAGCTTACATTGCCTTCAGACAAAAGTAAGTATTCACTTACTTTTAAATGTACAAAATTACAGCAAACCAGAATTGGAAAAACACATATATGCCAGATGCAACCTGGCAATTTTAGAAATAATGTGAAACATCCTTTAGGCCACTGTAAATTTGTTCTTGATGTTTGAAATACATTTAATTATTGTTTTAAAAGAATTGCATTTGTTGTTCATGAAAAATGTTGCTCAGCTCCTTTAAGAGATCTGTAGAAATATTTGGCAAATGCTGGTCTATTTTGCTTCCCCAAAGATATTGCTTGAATCTATGCATCTTACCTCAGGAGAATGTTCCATATCATTTAATGGGACTAACTTTCAAAAAAAGGTATGAAAAATTGCTGTTTTTCTCTAGGCCAAGCATATATTTTGGAATTGCTTAGTGGGGTCAAATTCCCATCAAAGATGAATTTATAATACATGTAAGGGGCCATAAGCTTAAATCTGTTGAAATACTGTAGGACAACTGAGCTTCTTTGGCTGTTGTGTCATATTCTTTTCAGGTTGCCAAGGTAATTTTTACCAAATGTTTTCTTAGCCATCTTTAGCAGGTGGCTATAAATCAAATTTATGAAGACAAAGGCTCCTTACAATTGTATATTTTAATAGATTTATAATAATTCTAGTGATGTGCGTGAAGTGTCTATCCTATGGGAATGTAACAGAAAATAACAGAAGATTGTCATGTAGATACGACAGAGTGCAATCCTTTCTGTGTTCATAAATCCCAAATATCCATAGTCAAAAATTGGTGGTTATAAATCCAGGAACAATGCAGACTTCAATGAGAATGTATTTGGTATAATAAAGATCTTCTATACTGAGAAAACTAAATTCTAAGACCTGTTTCTAAGTTGATGGGTAGCATTCAGATTTAGTTTTAATAGAAACTTACAGAACCAGTGACTCTTTCACCACCAGTAACTTATTCCATTGATTTTATTTATTTATTTATTTATTCCATTATTCCATTGTTTTTAGTGGACCATCATCCAAACCATCAGGTTGCCTTTATATATGGTTAAACATGACTGTATATAAATCATCTAATCTGAAGGCATACTGTAATAATAAGATGCTGTTTTGAAGAGATGTTGAGATAAACAGTGCTTTTCTTGCTCTTGGGTTACATTTAAATTCATCCATCGGACAGTATTAACTTAGCCAACTTTAAGTGATATACTTCTGGGTCATTGAAGTGTATAATATTGGCAGTGTGCCCAAGGAATAGAACACAACTCTCATATAGAAAATTCAGTTGGGCTTCTTACATCAGTATTTTAATCAAGCAAATTACAGATCGATTTGTAATTCAATTCTTTAAATCCCCAAAACCAGTATCTAATACGATCAAAATCAGCCTTGCTAATTACAGCTCTCTTCAGCTCTCTTAAAGGTAATACAATAGGTAAAGCAAAAAATCAAGAGAAAATGTCTCACAATTGGATCCTATGATACCATTGAACAGACACATCTTCTCAGATACATCTTAGCTTTATAGCATTATTGGATTTTGATGGATTTCAACCCAGAAACTGGAGATTCTATGAAATCTTATTATTTCTTTCATAGCAGTTATCTCAGCTGCATCAAAAAAGCTATTAAAAATTTCCAATGAAATCAACATGGCCAAGAACTTCCTTGAAAAATATCTTTATTATTGAACAAAGATATTAAATTGTGCAGCAACAAGGAAGTATTTGTCTGAAGCAGTACTAAAGGCAGAATATAAAACAACATGCTATAAAATATCATGCTAACTTATGATTCCTTGAATTAATCAAACTGTTGGGGTTTTTTCAACACCCTGAATCATCACCACATTGGCTGGGTTCAGCCCTTGCTCTATGTTACAAATTAGCCAACCACATTTCAGCTCGGTGGGTATTATCCAAATTCTCTGGAAATGAATGTGTCTGGTAAACAGGACGATGCACTTCAACAAAGAAGTTGAAGAAGAAGGAAAGTATTCTGGGGAAAAATGGAGAAAGATCTGAACCATAACCTTTATACCTCTGAACCATAACCTTTATACCTCTGGCTAAGAAGTTGCTTTCAGATGTAAAGAAATTAAACTCACAAATTTGAACTCAATTTAAACAAATTAAAATACAAATTAAATATGACTAAATTAAATCTACCTACCTACCTATCTATGTCTTCTGCTGATGTAGAAAAAATCAGGAAGGAATGATTTGAATCACTAAAGCACTTTAAGTTTGGCTTAAAGTTTGGCCACAGAAAAAGAGAGGAAAAGAAAAAGATTAGGCACTTCACTCTTTAGGTTTCTCTGTTCCAAATTGTTTTCCCCCAATATGGTAGCTGTTAAGACTTTTTACTTGCATATATTCTATATTAATCTCTTTTCTTGAGCATCTTTTGTTAGCCAAACATTGCAGTCCTTAATAATTGTGTTGGAACCAAGTTGTTAATTAACTTACAGTTAGAGGGGGTTACAGAGGCAAAGTGAGGGCTAATGAGCCCTTTGCAGTAGCAATAACATTTAGACTTATATACTGCTTCACAATGCTTTACAGCCCTGTGTAAACAGTTTACAGAGTCAACATATTGTCCCCAACAATCAAGCCCCTCATTTTACCAGCCTTGGAAGGATGAAAGGCTGAGTCAACCTTGAGGCAGTGAGACTTGAACTGCTGAACTGCTGGCAATCAGCAGTCTGTAGAAGTAGCCCGCAGTACTGCATTCTAACCACTGTGCCACCACGGCTCATAATACCTCTCACCTGAAAGATCAGTATATAATCCCAATAGATACCCAAGGTCTCAACATTCTCCTTTTGTAGATCCACACAAGGAGATGAGTTGGCAATTCTTTATAAATCGAAAGTACAGCCAGTAAGTTTATTTCAGAACAAACATGAGTAGAAACATACTGAAAACTTCCCAGAATCTAGATATCTACAGTATGTTCCTTCTCCTTCTCCTCCTTCTCCTTCTCCTTCTCCCTCTGCTCCTTCCCTAGGCAATCTTTAGATATTTCTTGAACAGTCCCCTAAGGTGAAGCTGCAGTGCTTACTTTTACTTATTTGCATATGTTAGCAGTCTTCAAGACAGAGCCTTTCAGCTGCTTTATTCCCTAGAAATCCATTTCTCAAGAGCAGTTTGGAAGGAAGACTTCTGCAGCTGCACCACTGAGGTAAGGAGAGCCAAGTGGTCAGGTTTCAGGGTAAAGCTTTAGCGGTAAAGAAAATAAAACAAAACTCAAGCCATCCTACACATTTCAAGTGACAGATATACTCCAGCAATGCTAAATTATGTACGCCGTCCCAGACTTTTGACAGAACCACCATAATTCATCCCACTTTCCCATTATCCTAAAGGTAGGGGAAAGGCTGAGGTAATAGCTCTGTGCAATCACATTGGAAAACATCTGCCAAAGTAAACCTTTATTTTGGGCTTTATGTAAAGCATATATTAAACCTGTTCTGAAAATGAATCTTGTTGAAGCTACTTAAATCAGTAGGATCTGGGTTACATTTCCTATTGATCCTAAGTCTTTTTTTTTCTCTTTCTCTGTAGGCTTAAACTAGTATTTGTCCCCCTTGTATCATGCTGGCTGGAAGTAATAAGAATTGTACCAATAAAGGAGAATATTTGTAGCTCAGGGTTGAAATGAGTACACGGTTCTCATTGAGGGTGCTCTCTGAGTTTGGTTATTTCTTGCAGATCGTCCCAAAGGTGTTTTTTCCAGGAGGCAACTGGACTTCCCTTTTTTTTCTTCAAAGATGGTTTGCTTCTTTGAAGACGTTGCACTGGTACAACCATCACCTGGATGACTGAGACTCTCTACAGACTTTTAGCTATACAATTTGGGACAAACACCCTTTGAATGTGTGGGAGTAGGAATGGATTTCCAGGGAAAAAATGGCAGACTACGGGAACCAGGAGCACTACTCAGGTGACCCAGAGGACACAGATAAACCTCCAAGTGCTTCAGTGACCCTCTGAAAGGATGTGAAAGACCAGCTGTCTGCAAAGCATATAAACAGGGGTGGGCTGCTGGGAGTTTGCAGGGGTTCAGGAGATCCCCTTGCTAAGAGTCTGCCCAGTTCGGAGAATCCCCAAATCCCACTCCTGGCTGGCCCCGCCCACACCCCTCCCAGGAGTTTCCACGCGGCCCGTTTTAGATCCCAGGTAAATGCAGGGCCCGTGCGGAGGCTCGGGGAGGGCCTCCCGGAAGTTCCGGAAAGCCGGAAATGGGCCCATTTCCAGCTTCCAGAGGGCCTCCGGAGCCCAAGGGAGCCGTTTTTGCCCTCCCAGAGGCTCCAGGCAAGCCTCCAAAGCCCGGGAAGGGTGAAAATGCCCCCCTCATCATGGTGTAGGAGGCCGACTAGGCCATGCCCACATGGCCACGCCCACCCAGTAACCGGGCAGAGAACCCCTTGCTTAAATTTTTGCAGCCCACCCCTGAATTATATAAACCCTTCCATTCCCCACTATCTTGTCAGAGCTGAAGAAGCTTCTTGGATGAGAAGCAAAATATCTTTAAAAGAAAAAGCAAGAAAGTCCAGTTGCCTCCTGAAAAAGCACCTTTGGGACTCTAAATTGAAACATACAGTGGTACCTTGGTACTCAACTGTTTCAAAATTCATTGAATTTGGTACTTGATGCATATTGATGTGAAAATATTGTCCTGGTCCTTGTTGTTTATTTGGTACTGAAGTGCTGCGATAGGAAAAGGGGGAGAGCTGTGGAGAATGGACAGGAAGTCAGCCATGCCGGGAAGATCTTTCCAAAAAGAAGAGAATGACGGCCGCAGAAGGCAGACAGGAAGTCAGCCATGTTGGGAAGGTTGCTGACATAGGAAAAGGGACAGACAGGAAATCTTTCCTGGCTGAAACAAAGGGTCACATGGTAAGTCATGTAGTTTGTTTGGCATTCATCGTTTTTAGTAGTTATCGTGCTTCCTGGAACCAATTAACAATGAGTATCGAGGTAGCACAATATCTTTTTGAGTTTTATGCTCAAGTATTCCCAAAGGAATTTTAATTCAGGTATTTTCACTGGTTCTTTTTTTCTACAAACTGAGAAATAAGGAGGCAGTGGCCAGTGAATATGAAGGCAGATTCAGACATTCTTCTTTAAACAGCATATCTAAGATCAAAGACAACTATAGAGAATTAGTACTTTAAACATCAGAGTTTTTCCAACTTAGTGATAGTTATAGAGGCTTCTGTACCCAAGGTTTTCAAAGTCCTATAATCAAAAATAAGGAAAGGGAACTTAGCTTTCATGTCCAAACCTGAAATCAAGTTAACTAAAATCCGCCCTATGTATTCTGGGCCACTGATTGTGGAAACTGTCCAATTATCTCACCAAAAGCCAAGCTTCTCAGTCTTTTTGGATTTTTTTTAAGCATTATGATTGGTGAATGCTTTATATTTCATGTGCGTTCTTATCACTTCTCTGTGCTTTAGAATGTTATTAGCTGAACCATGCAGAGCGACTGAAAGTGAACATTGAATCGTTATGTTTTTAGCTCATCTTACAGCATGCTGGTGTTAAATTCAAGCCAGTGAAGAAGAAAGTGATGGTTGAAAGTAATATCTAATAAGTTAGGTCAAAAATATTTCTAAGGCAGGATGCTGTCTACGCTCAACTTCAATGCTATAAAAAAGAAATACATAGCATTGATAGTTATGCTAGAACATAGGAAAAAAAACCCTTTAGTGGAATTCATGCAGGAGAGTTCTATCAGTTATTTTGTAAACATTTCAAATAAATAGTTCATTCATAAGTTGCAAGTAATAGCCAGGTCCTCAGTCCCAAATAATTGGATTTTTTTTTCTTTCCAATGTTGAAGAACAAGTCACTTAACAATGAGAACAATGTGAAGAATCCATTTTTGTTTCCCTGCTATTAATTTCCATGCAGCAATTCAAGGGATTCTAAAGAATACAAATATCCAAATATATTATATTCTGTAAAAAAATAAGCCTCAACATTTTGAAGTATCCCAAATATATTTATGAATGAAGAATTCATTTTACAGCATCTCCCAAAACACAATCATTTAATTATTTATGTACAAATACAGTTTGGTCCAATAAGGGAGAAACACTCATTTATTTTGTTGAATAAGACACAGCCTAAGATTTGATATATTTTAAGACAGTCTTCCATTGTTTCGACAAAATAAGGATCTCCCATTTCTTATTCCATTTAATCTTTAAAATTTGCATGTCAAGTTGACTTATTGCTAGCATGTATGTATAAAGATCGTGAAATTTTTAGACTCAAAAAGCTTTGGCAATTTCAAGTGTCACTGACGCTAAAAATGCTGCAGGCTCAAATGAAGATGTTGTAGTTGTAAATACTGCTAGTGGGTGGCAAAAGACAAAATATATTAATATTTCAACACAGACATTCATCACTGTAATTCAATAATTGGTCAAAAGTAAAAATCCTAGCGTTCATTCCAAATCTCCCACATAGCAGGTTTCTCATCAATTGTAAGGTATGGATCTCTCCATAAAGTCAATTTAACATAAGAAAAATGCAATTTTGCAGAAGCCACAGTATTCAAATTGATGCAGTAGTTACAGGAACTATGTTTCACTGATCGTATTTGAACCTAAAATGGTCCAATTAAGCAAAAGTACTATTTGTGAATATTCCAATGGGCCTAAGGAGGAGAATTTATGCTGAGAAAAGCTGTCCAAAATTTGATACCAATTAAAAGATATGCATAACAATATAATTCAACATTTGGAAAACCACGCTCCTCTCCTTAATTGACAATTGCATTGTTTTCAAGAATATCTTCTGAAAATATCATATGCGTTTATGGAACAATTTATCAAGTTTTTCAATAATATTTTCCTAATAGCTAGCTACATGGGAATTTCATCCACAGAACTACATTCATTTTGAGAGTATTTATGCTACCTGAAAGTTTAAGGCTCAAATACTTCCATTTATCAATAACCCAAACTTAGATATCTTTATTCATCTTATTCTGTATTGCAGTTTTAAAATAAATACATAAAGTATAGATACCAGTATCTAATGAATGTATTCAGTATATATATTAAAATATTATGTTGAAATGTATCAATACATTTTTAGCTTTGGGCATCTATTCCAATTTAGACTAATGAACTGAACATCCTACAACTTGCCTAAACACATTCATCAAATGCATCAAAGTCAGAAGTCAATTATAAATTTCAGAGAAAAACAAAATATCATCAGCATATACTACTACTCTGGTATGAGTATTATGATTTTGTCTAATAGCATATGATAGAGATTCTAATCACATAAATTGAAAAATAAAATGATCGTCATTGTCTATTACCTTTATCATAGAATAGAATAGAGCTGAAAGGGGCCTTGGAGGTCTTCTAGTTCAGCCCCCTGCTCAAGCAGGAGACCCTATACCAGGGGTGTCAAACTTGATTTCATTGAGGGCCGCATCAAGGTTGTGTTTGACCTCAGGGGGGCAGAGTGGGTGTGGCCACCTCAATGTCACTCATGTCAGGGGTGCCTGTGGTGGCCCAAACACTCTGCCAAAGAAAACAGGCTCCTGATAAATGTTTTCGGCTGTGACGGCCTCATGCAACCCTCTGCCAGTGAAAATGGAGCTTGGGAGGCCATGTATGGACCTCCTGAGCTCTGTTTTCACTGGCAGAGGGTTGAAGGAGGCCATCGCTGTTGAAACAGAACTCAGGAGCCTGTTTTCGCTGGCAGAGGCACCATAGGCTGGTCCTTCACAGTTTCCAGGCAGCCCCACAGGCCAGATCTAAGCACTTTGTGGGTCAAATCCGGCCCCTGGGCCTTGAGTTTGACAACCCTGCCCTGTACCATTTCAGATAAGTGTCTGTCCAGTCTCTTCTTAAAAACCTCCAGTGATGAATTGCCCACGATTTCTGAAGGCAAGCTGTTCCACTGGTTAATCGTCCTCACTGTTAGGAAATTGCTTCTTAATTCCAGGTTGCTTCTATCTTTAATTAGTTTCCAACCATCCTCATCATCTTCATGGATAGCCCCTTGTCATGGGGCTAGGGCTTATTATGCTCTATATCAGGGGTGTCAAACTTACATCGTCACAGTGGCATCACGTGACATATCGGGACTTTTCTCCTCTTTGCTAAAATGGGCATGGGCATGACCAGCATGTGATGATCCGGCCCATGGGCTCGGAGTTTGACAGCCCTGTTCTATGTGGTTAAGAGCTACAGCCATGTACAATATTGTATACTGTGTTTGAAGATTGCACAACATTGCACAATTATATGTCAGAACTAACAAAGTGAGAGGACTTAAAGAGAATGTTTGAACTGTAGGAAAGAATTTATCCAGACTCAAATATCACTGAACACAATTAACAGATCAAAGGAGATTCATTACCAGAAATAAAATATTCAGGGATACAGAACTGAAAGAGATTCAGAAAACCTGTGCAAATGAAAGAACCTCGAACAATAATAGAACGGTAGAAGAAATGTAGATTACAACAATTGTAAATATAGAGGAAAACTGTTATGAATTACATATATGATAAGTTACTGTAGAACATGGAATCATAGGGAAGAGACTTTAGAGGTCTTCTAGCCTAACCCCCTGCTTAAGACAGAAGACTTTATATCATTCTGGTCAAATGGTTGTCTGGTCTATTTTGGACAACCTCTAGTAATGGATCACACACAACTCCAGGAGACAACTCCAGGAGACAAGCTATTCTACTGAAGTAATAACAACAGAACCAGTACAAGCCAGCCCTGGAAAAAAGCAATGACTTGACTTACCAATAATAAGAATTAAAAGAAATAAAACACGGTGTATGCAAAATTACGAGTACAAAAACAAAGACTGCCAGCATTGAAAATATTTTCTCTCCAAAACCAGCACATAATGAAGGACATGAATAAGGCATTTTCAAGGATTAAAATAACATTTATCAAAGAGACCAATCAGCTTGCCTATAGTACAGCAGTGGTAGTTACAGAAGAAATGGTATAAAACTTAGAAAACCAAAAAACCAATCCCAAAATAGAAGATCAGACTGGAGGCCAAGATAAAGAAATTAAGATCAAATGTGAGTAATTTAAAGAGCATAGCAGAGCAAAAATTTAAGAATGTATCAAGACAAGTCTAATAAAAATATATTGACTTAGCATCAGAAAAAAATGAAGAGGCTTTAGAAATGATAAAGCAACAAATAACAGCAATAGTTGGGAAAACTGAATGCTATGAGGTACATATCATCCAATTTAAGCAAAATCAACTACATCAGACCAGAGGCGATTCTACCAAAGTATAAATGGCAATAGAAATTCTGACAATGAAAAACCCAAGAAAAAGGAAACAATCCACTTTTGGAAAGATCTATAGGAAACTCAAGAATACTATAATAATATTGCTAATTGGATAAATGAATTTGAAAATGAATTTAATACAAATTAAATAGCAGAACTAATAATAACAAAAATGGTTAAAATGGGGTGCAAAGGATTTTGAAACTGGACATGTCCTGGAAATGATCAAATGCATGGCTTTAGCTCAAATATCTGACTAGCTGACATCCAATTATAAACCTCTGGTTGTCACAAATGCCTGTGACCCTCAGGCACTTTGCTTCAAAATGGGGAGGGGGCTTATTTCACATAGTAGAGATGCTGGGATTTGCTAGTTACCCTATAGCAATCCAAGGAAACAGCAATTTCAGAGAAAAAAAAATAAGTTTCATACTTTGTCATTTAATATTCATTTTAGCAGCCAAGTTTTTTTTAAAGCAAACTTTGTTTATAGAACACAACAGTGGCTGTTATAGAGCAATATATTATTAGCTGTTTATTGTTTGCAAAATGCAAAAATACAGTACTGAATAAACAGCATGAAAAATGCCCTGACTTGCTGGTGACTTTTAATAGGCTTAGTTTCCTACAAAATACCCACAGGAGTCTTGTAGTTTAAGATTTGTTTTATTTTTCTGTTTAAACATGTCAGATGAAAAAGTTGAACAGGTTGGCCCTGAGCTTAGCAGAGTTATATTCAGCGCAGCCTCTGTCCTCTGAAAGTTATCCTATATTTTGTAGTTTCCCAAACGGAATAGTGACTATTTAACCACCAAACTCCAGCCGCCACTTCTTACACAAGCAGTTTAATGCTGTTGTTTTTGAGGAAACAGATGTTGTTTGTAAGGGAATCACTTCAGACAGCTGGAAGAAAAGCTCTCTCTATAAAAGAGATGCCACTCATGCAGAAAATTATCATGTCAGAAAGATAACTAGGATTGAATTTTTATCCCTGACATCTAGTTTCAGTGAGCAGGAAATGCTTTTGAGTTGAAGAAGCTTCAATCATGTGATCCTTTAAAGCACTATAAGAAAAAAATAGGGTTATCTAATGTCCTGTTTGTAGATTAAAGCAATAGCAATAGCACTGTATTTATATACCGCCTATCAGGGCTTGCAACCCTCTCTAAGCGGTTTACAATG
>JANHJO010005727.1:3608-14207 GCA_032468235.1 Pseudoxyrhopus heterurus | reverse complement strand
AAGCAACTAGGGGATTCGAACCACCAAACTGCCGACCTTTCCGATCGACAAGCTCAGCGTCTTACCCACTGAGCCACAGCGTCTAAGGAAGGGACCTTAGAGATCTTCTAATCCAACCCTTGCTCAAGCAGGCAATCCTATACCATTTCACTCACTTACACACAATACCCGCCGATGCCTTGGGGGCGGGGTTGGTTTGGCCTGAGTACTGTACTCCAGCACTCAGGCCGAACCAACGTTGGAGGATTGAGGGTAGGAAATTGGAGATCATTTGAAAAAAAAAAGGTTGAGTACTTTTTAAGGTTGTGTTGGGCTACAGAATTGTTGGGCACATCTGGCAACATTAGCTTTCAAATAAGTACAAGTGAAGAGAATAAACCTGTACAGATTTCAGTTACACGTACAGTACCTCATAAGATTAATCTCAGTTTTATATGAAGTAATGTGACTTTCATGTGTAAAATGGTAGTATGTCCAAGACTATCCTCCATTTCAGAACACCTGTTTGTAGCTTCCAACAAGTTGCAAATAAATAACTGCAATTAGTTATATTCCCCTTTCTTTCCCCCCCTACCTCCCAATTTAAATCTTATATCAGCCAGATTCCTCTCTGAATGTGATGGTGTGAAATGCAGCTCTTGAAAGCTGATGCCTTTAAATAAAATGTATCAGTCAGAAAAAATGCTAGACTCTTTCTGTTTTCACCTAATACAGCAAAAAGTGTTTACTTATTAACATTGCATTTTCTGAGCCTTACAAGCCATGTATAGTTTTAAGATGGAGTGATTTTTAAAAGATGACTTTTTGAAAGCCAGTCTGAAGTCCCAATAATATCCCATTAATTTTAAGTGCTTTAATGGAAGATATCTATAGATATATTCATTTGAAAAATAAAATAAATATCCAGGAAAAGTTTTTGCTCCTGGAAACATTGCAACTCTTAAGGCAAGAATATGACATGTGGTATATGTAGAAATCAGTTTGCTCCCTTATACCTTCCTTGATGCAACCAGAATCCCTGGCCCACCTGGCAAGTCTGAAATATTATTTTTGTAAAAAAACATTAATCTGGACCTTATTCCTGTACAAAAAAAAAGCACGAACCCATTTATTAATCCAAATGTCACAGAAGGTGGTTGGGAGCATCCTGGATATTAGTTTCCATTCTGGAAAATAAGTGTTCCCTGATGTCAAACCCACAGTGGCAGCGATTTTCAAAACAAGCATGTTCATCATGGTCATCATCATTTTGTGATAGCATTTCCCACACGCAGTTACAATTTTGGATGTTTGTCTTCATATTTTGCTGAGGGCCAAGCCTGCTGAAACACCAGAACGCACCATTGAGAATCTATTTATACACTATGTATAAAATAAGAAAGGAAGAGGCCTAATCGAAATCACAGTTCTGGCAACCATCAGAAAAATATTTCATTTTTCACACCCATAGTCCTTGTGAAAGTCATTTAAATTTCTTTCTCATTTACCTGCTAATGGCCAATCCAAAATCTTCTCATAGTTCCCTCAATTCTTCTTCCCCTCCAATTTTTTTTGTTTATTTACTTTGTTTTCAATATACTTTTCAATTTTTCTGGATTTATTATATGGCTTCAAATGGTTTGTTATGAAATGTATCCATCATTCTATATTTTTCCCTGTTCATTGTAATAATCATAATCCTACTGATAATGATTTTCATGGGAGCTCATTAATGGGTGGAAACAAGAAAACCATGGTTGCTTAGTGAGTTGATGATTCCCTGAAAGGCAAAATATTGTTATATTATTTGCTATGTTGTAATTAAGAAAAGAATAGCAACTTTGCTTCTATCCAGATGATTTCTTTGAAAACAAAAACCAGATGTATTTTTCATCTGGTTTTTCATGTATTTTTCATTCAAATTCAATGATTATTTTTTAAACATAGAATATCGGTAAATTTTGGCATCATGCTAGTATTTGCAAATTGTCATTTGTCAGGGAAAACTTTTCTTTCAAAATAAATAGAAGCAATGGAACTCTTATCCAGAGGAAGAGAAGACGGATTAAAATGTCCATGATATAAATTGTGGGTAAGGGACAGGAAATTGTAGGTGCTACTTCCTTTTCTAAACCATGATTGTAATTATTATTGCATGATTGCCATCTCACCTCATTTCTTTCTGAAAAAAAGATAGATGAAATAGTGACAGTATATAGATTGAATCCCCTTCTAACTACTCCTTATGATAGAACCTACATAACATCTTGCTTGCTTCCTTGTGTTAATGCATGATTTGCTGCCTTAGTTATATACCAGCATATTTTTAATCAGTTATTAGATATTATTGGATCCAGGGCAAGATGGGAACTTAAGTCCAACTGATTGATTATGTTCTATCAAGTTGGTATTGACTCTTAGCAGAAACATAGATTGATGTTCTCCATCTGCCCAAACTTGGTTCTTCAAATTTTCCAATGATGTACCCATCTCTTCTGTAACTGAGTCCATCCACATTATTGCAGGTCATCCTCTTTTTCCTTCTATCAGTTCAACTAGATACAGTATATATACCAGTAAAATTTATGGAGGGACTAGATAGAATATTTTTTTATAGTGTGGAGGGGAAAACATTGACATACTGGAGAGAGGTACATTGCTATAAATGAAAGTGATATCTAGTGTGAAATGAGAAATGTTTCCAGAAATATAGAATGGAAGTTGTTCTTTTTCACCTTTCCCCTGACAGGTCCCTGACATGATATAAATAAGAAAGTACCTCAGATATTTTGCTCCCTGGATGAAGGATAAAATGAAGAATTCCCATCCTTGATTACCTTCCTGGCCACTGGTGACTCATAATGTAAGAGATCAGCAATTCTTGGTTAAAACACTGAGTGCATAGAACTGGAAGTAAAATAATGTTATTACAATTAAAATATGAAATACATTTGAGCAGCAGATCAAAACAGGCTAACAGTACATTTAAACATTATTTTAAAATCTGTATTTCACCTTCATTGTGCCCTTTTCTCCTTCTAGTAGACATTATTTTCAGATATTTCCAACACTAATGCAAATGAGACATATGTATATGAGGAGGATTGAGATGTCTCTGATATTTGCATACTGGCCTAGGAGGCATAATTTACTCAACTGCATGTGTGAATCTTGAATATCTTTATCAAGGTATTTCATATTGTTTGAAATTCTCAAGAGGAAATATGTATTCTTGTGAAAGTATGCTAGTTACATTTGCATTTTGCAACAGAATTAATATTCCCCCTGGGATAATACCAACAACTTACCTTGTATATCATAAATCATACATTCAGATTTTCTGCTGCATAGCAGAAGAAGTTATAATTACATTATTGGATAGGGTGTATTGAAATAGTGTGCTGTCACTTAGGAACAGATTTTGGGAATGGGATAGTGGGATAGTAATCTGTGATTGTCTCAAATGTAGGCAACACATGTAAATAGGACTAGTAACTTACAACATCAAGAGTTAACTCACAAAAGAAAATTTCAGTGCTTTGTTTGTTCTATCATCATGTTCTAACAATGGGGGAATTTAAAGTTACTAGAATTCTTCCTTTCATCTAATATGTGAACATCATGCTGCATTGGTTCAGTATCTACATTCTATTGACTGTCCATTTTCTTTGTGCAAATGCTTCCAGCCTTCTCTGTTCCTTAAATCTCTCTCCTATTTTGTGCTAATTCTAAATTTTCTTGATTCATGATTTCTTTGGACATATATGCACTAACATATATTTTCTTTGGACTTCTGCATGAAAATGTTATCAGACTATCTAGTCTATCTGGCTTTCTTTACAAGCTTTGAAACATATTGATTAGGACTTATAATTTGAAGAAAGTATCCTATCTTAAAAGGAGTTGTATGTATTCTCTCCTATGAGTCCAAGATTGAGAAAATAGCCTTAACCAAAGAATATAATATATAGTGAATTCCCATGATTTTTTGTTCTTTAACTATGTATGAATTTAAGACAATTAATTTAAGAACCATGGTTAACATCAACCAGAAGTTGAACTAACAAAATCCTGGACCATAGCATTATTTTCAAAGTCCTGCTTGTTTGAAGATCCTTGCTGAGGCAATAGCTATGCTTGCAAAAACATACCAACATATCTACTTGTATATTATAAACCATATATTCTAAGACATTTGCTGCATAAGACAATTGACTTTGTTTTATTATTTAAGGTTTTGAAGAATTCTTGATTTGTTTATCTCACAAATACAGAACCATACTATACTACCTTTCTAAATTTTAGCTCAACCATTCTAACCTATCAATATTAACATCTGTCACTTATTAGCTTACATAGTACCATACTGCCTTTGCTTCCTGGCCAATCAACCTTATTCTATGCTGAACTATATTTCTCTGGTTAGCTCTGCCATCAGGTTTCTGGATTTGAGTCTGAGACCCATTTACCATTTTTACTCATTTAGTCCCCCTATTAGTTATTTCTTGGAATGTCTTGTCATAAAATTCATGTCATAAAACTTATGACAAAATATAGGCCACTACAATGTTTTTTTAAGGAAACTTTTCTTTTCAACAATTCCCTTCATTGAGTCTTAAATGATAAATGAATTCCTCTGCAGTAACAAATGAAACCTGAATAGTGCTAATATTTCTTCCCGCAAAGTAATCTGGAAATTAGCGTATTGTTTTTGTAATAATATAATGAATGTTGTCATTAAAATGCATCCCTTAAATTTGGAATGAGTTTGAGTGCTGGCTCTCTAGAGACTTTTTATAAAATAGAAGCAATGAAATCTTGTCAAAAAGAAGTGATAAGATCCAGGCAACTTCAAAAGTTTTCCATCTTTCCATCAACAGTGTTGAGACTGTATCAGAAGCTCTTGTGTATTTACTTAACACAACAAATCTCTGTTCAGCTATACACACATACGATCTTTTCTGAATATTTTTAGCATTTGTATCACAATTGGTTGCCAACATCCTTTGATTAGCCAAATCAACTATAACAGAAAGTAGATAGCACAAATAAAGTAATAATAATTTGCAAATAAATAAATTCATAAAGTGAATAATGCTTCTGAATAGTAATTTATGAAACCAAAATTAACTTAGGACTTTTGCTGTCTTTGTGTCAGTACTAGCACTAGTAGTTTGAGTTATGAATAGCCATGTGTCAGTTACTTATCTATAATACGTAGTGATTGTCAGGACTATGAAAGAACAGCATGTGGTCTATGGAAGAACATCTTCTTGTCTAGAGGGTATTATTTGCTCAGGAGTGTGTCTATTTCCTTTCTACTTGTTATCTATTTTATGCTGCCTTTTTAAAGCAAAATATCTCCCAAGTTACATTTTAAAACAATAATATGTCCAATGATTTTAAAAGCAAAGTTATTTAAAATAGCAATAATAAAAGCATAAGTAATAAAAGGGGTATCTATTTATGTAAAAGCCAGTTGGAACGTCCTGGTCCGTAATGTTGCTTAAAATAAGTCAAGATGCAGCAATTGTAAAATCTTTTGTCGGGGTATGAATGTGACTACTACCGAAGTCACCATATCTCTTCTACTGAATGACCTAAAACAACTTTTAGGTCAACAACAACCATGGGTGATTTTAGATTGATAGAAGCATGCTCTTAGCTCTGCTCAGAACCTGAGTGAGTAGGAACAAGAATTAACAGTCTTGTCTGAAATATGTAAAGACATGCACAAATTGATTTGCTGGGGAGACAAAAGAGCAAAATAAATGCCTACTCAATAGAGAAGTTGGTAGCATCATGCTTGCTCTAGTTGACTAACGAATAACCCTCTTGATGCCAGTGACTGTCAGCCTGGTGTTACAGCTGAATACCAGACAGCAGAAATGTGATTATATTGTACTGACCTACACAAAAAAGTAGTTTACAGAGCCAGAAAATTGCCCTCAAAAATCTGGGTCCTCATTTTACTGACCTTGGAAGGATGGAACACTGAATCAACTTTGAGCCACTCAAAAGCGAACTCCTGGCAGTGAGTTAGCATGCAGTACTGTATTCTAACCAGTGGGCCACCATGGCACCAAAGGCAAGACATGAGCCATTTTTAGTTGATGACTACTAAGATGAGGAATTTGGAGTGGAATTGATGAACAGAATGATATTTGTAATTTAGAAATGGTTTACATTAACTGAAATTAAAAAGAAATCAAGAAACTTTTTATTATAAAGTTATTATTTTAAATAAAAGTTTGAAGACATTGACTCTTTTTTTCCACCCCTTTACTTCTTAGTAAAAATACATTTCATACATATTCATAGATTTCTTGGTCAAAAGGTTATGTCTGAGTATAATATAAGCCACAGAATATCCTGTAGATAAGGTCAGGGGAATTAATTTACTTTTTAAAAACTGGTTGAGCTAAGGAATATTCAAATAATGTCATACCACAAGGGTATTTAAAAGTAAGGAATGGCGGCTTTTTGATAGAGAATGAGATTCTTTTATTTTAAACTTAGAATTAAAATCCAAGCATTGTGCGGAATATCTAGTGGTACTCCCCAAAGTATTTGAATCTAGGATAGTCAGTGAATTTTTTTAACATGTTGCTTGGTTTCTTTTTCTGGAAATGTATTTCACACAGTATTAAAAGATTGCCTTTTAAAAACATTTCAGTGGTAAGGATTATTTCTATTTTTCACAGATATAGATGATAAATTTAATTTTCTAGATAACTGATGCCGTTTCAAACATTGGACATTTTCCTAAGAATCAGTGAGCAATAAGGTGTTTGGTACTCAAAGCTATGTTTCACATGATTTGCTAAATCCTATTCTGCAGAAGATTATAGCAGCAGTAGAGCTCCTATGATCATCCAAAAAATTTCAATGAAACTCACAGTATACTTTCCATTGGCCATGCTAGCTGGAATTACTTGGAGATGTTATTCAGCAATTTCTAAATGGCCCAGATTCTCAATGTAGGGTTAAAGTCTGGTCATACATATGTCAGTATACATGGGGAAACAATAATCTCTCCTTTGTTTATAAATTTAACGTGTATGTGGTCTGGCTGTAAGAAGAGTTTATAAGAGTGCTATTTATGTGCTAGAAAAGACACTTCTTTGAATTTTCTACTGCAACATGACAGTATGATTGTGGGTACTTATTATATACAATTATTTACAGCAATTATCGACTTCTCTTTACAATAGTGTGTCCTAACTTTCCCAGTGCTAGCTTTCTCGCAGGCTTTCTCCCAGGGCTATTTGGAAAATTGCCTAATTCATTGTTAAATTTCCAATTCCCCCCACTTCTTTCCTCTTCCTTCTCCCCATTTTTGACTAAGACAGAAATAGGGAAGGCTGAATTAGTTTGGAGTGGGCTCCGTGCCTTTCATCTTGTTTTCTTGGACCTTGTCAGCCATCAGTCTGCATAGATGTTGTGTGATACACACCTCCCTCTGGATTGTCTGTCCAACCCTTTCCCTTCTCTGAAGCCCCCAAGCACCCATCCACATCCAGCTGTCTCTCTCCTTCCTCATTGCTTTGGATTTTAGATGGAATACATTTTGCTTCCCTTCTGCTAGGTAACTCCTCCCCTTCAACAATTTCATCCTCTTCTCCCTTCTTAGGTCAGGAATTGGGGACTACACACTCATTTTTTTTCCAGCACACTTACAATGATGTTTCTCTCCAGCCAAACTTCCAAAAGACAGATTGCTACTAGACATAACAGCGAGGCTGTTTTTTTCCCTTCCTGATTCTTATGCTGATTGGATTCATAATTATTTTAGCAAGGAGAATATAGAAAACACATACATGAAAAGACACACACACACACACAAATGTGCACACACATGCTTCTCTGTCCTTCAGGAGAGGAAACTGGCTAGGATAGTCTTTGGAGAAACATTTGGGACTCTCCCATTGCTGTCCTTCTGAAACAGTTACCTTAATAATCCTGATGATAGATATTCCCTTGAAAGTTATACCTTAGCTCCTTATTTCTGCTCCCCTTGCCACTGTTTTAAGAAATACAATGTGATGCTGTAGAGACTTATATTTTAAAATATTAATTCCATATTTGAAATGTGCTTTTTCCTCTTCACATGGTCAATATTCGTCTTCTTCTTGTGCAGTTAATAGCACCCAAAATAGCAAAGGCTGATGCTTTTCCTTCTATCATTACCTGATTTCAACATTTCACAGATGGCAGAAAAAGTACAATGTTCATGATTAGTCACTGGAATTGCCATCACCCAGATGGAGTTAATGCCCCAGTCACAGATATTTGATTACCTCGAGATTAATTGCAACCCTGGGCTGAATTGAAAGTTACTTTTTAATCTAAGCCCTCTCTGCTGTGTTAATAATGTAGCTAGCATACTTCTTGTCACCTAGAATATATGGCAGGAACATCTCATTTCTCACTTTAACAAATGATGTAACAGTTATCATGATGTATCTCATCTAGGGTGAAGAGTGCGGTATCACTTTTCTGTTTTTTTGGCATGTAGTTTCTTTGGCACCACTCACTGCAGATCATTTCAGTTTCTGAGGGTGAAATAAAATGCAGCAATAAAATCCATATTAGCAACAACCACAAAATCTTTGGAGTAGCCTAAATTGTAATCACAGTAATGATTTATATATCCCATCTCATCCACTATCCATTACTGCAGGGCTTAATGTATTAGCAGGATCTCTGATAATGTCTTTGATGGTATGTTCTGGCAAGATTGTGTTTGTTAGCTGCACTTTGCCAAGATCCACTTCCTCAGTGGTTCAATACTGTTTCACTACCCTCACATTTAGTAACGTTGCTGCAGAATCTGTATGCCAATAGCAATAGCATTTAGACTTATATATCGCTTTATAGTGCTTTACAGCCCTCTCTAAGCGGTTTACAGAGCCAGCATATTACCCCCAGCAATCTGGGTCCTCATTTTACCAACCTCGGAAGGATGGAAGGCTGAGTCAACCTTGAGCTGGTGAGACCCGAACTGCCAAATTGCTGACAGCCGATGATCAACAGAAGTAGCCTGTAGTACTGCATTCCAACCACTGTGCCACCGCAGCTCTTCCAGTGATGTGATGTCTACAAGTTTTTTTTTTCAAGAAACCGGTAATATTGTGAACTTGTTTTCTGATAAGTATTCTGAAATGGTATGTAGCAATGACCTTGGGAGACAGGAGGGAGACTCATAGGCAGGACAACAGGCATGCAAAAGTTATCTCAGCCCACAGTAGGAGGGAGGGGCATGGGAAGCACTTCAGATGGGACCCTCCTGGAGAATAAAAGGAAAGAAGAAAAGAAATACTTTCAGCCCTGCAGTATTCGGTTAATGTACTTCTTGCCTGGACTACTTCACAGGGCTATCATCATGGGAAGGCTTGGTTCAGTAGACTTTGTATTCAATAAAAGCATATTCACAATCATGAGAGCTATCAAAGAACTCAGATGTTTTGAAATGATGTGTGCTACTTAACGGATGTCCCAATTCAACCTACTTGATAGTTACTACTTCCTTCAGTGTGTTGAATGAAAGTCCTCATAGCTTTGGGAGGGTTACATAGTTCGAAATATCAAGCTAGTGTCTATCTGTATTAAAGATGGACAGATTTATTTAATTGTCACATTTTTAAACAAATTTGTTCTATTCACTTTCTGTGTATGTTTTTGCTTTAAAGAAGCCAAATTAAAATGTGAACATAAATATGTATTTTTGCAATTGATAAATGCCTTCTGTTTTTTTTAAAAAAATACTTTCGCTTAAAATATCAACTGTTACACTTACTTGGTAATATTTCCTGAATTTTTAAGATGTGCAAAATACAAAAGATAATTGTGCTACTCATTCCCCCAAGGAGGTCTGGATCAGGTTAGCTTGAACTGAAATTTTGAATGACCTTAACCTTTAAACAGGTTATGTATGTGCCTGAATGTAAGTATGAAGCAGTAGTATTTTGGGAAGGAGAGGTTTTTAAAAGATTAAAGCATTATATAAGGGTTGCACAGACAAAAATATTTCACAAATTCAAATCAATACATTTTAACTCCATACAAAACAAAGGTACATGCACACACATGCACACCACTTAAATTTTCCAGAGTCAGTATATAGCAACAGATTTGACAAAACACAGATCAAGAGTAATGAGCTAAAGGTCAGAAACATCTTTGAAGTGCTGGATTCTTTTTAATGGGAAAAAAAACCCCCAGAAGAGTTAACTAATACATTTTCACCATCCCTTGCCTTTATTTTCTTTATAAGTAAGTTTTGTATTTCAAGGGAATCCAGTCCATATAGTATTGCCACTAGAATACCAATAATACTTTTTTGATGATATAGAGAATATGGAATAATTCTGTAGAAATTGGGAGAATCTCATCAGATGAACATAAATGCATCTCTGGGTGCAGTCTAATATATACCCACTGTTTCAAAACTGTATTGTACTAACCTTAGCAAAATGCAGAGACAACATGAGCTAATACTGATGTATTAACTAGCATTTGTATATCTGGTTGTTTATTTAATTATTTTACTGAACTTGATATATAACCCATTGGAGTAAGTCAAAGTAAATCTTGAAGTAAGTAAAAAAACTAATACTA
>JANHJO010005725.1:41752-56740 GCA_032468235.1 Pseudoxyrhopus heterurus | reverse complement strand
CGTTGCACTCTTTGCTGCCTTCTGCTGAGTAATCTTCTGACACGTGCGTCTGCTAATGGCTCCTCCTCACTACTCTCGGCAGCCACCTGCTCCTGCTGACTCGTAGAGGGACCACTTCTGTTGGCATGTTGTCAGCAGCTGATTCCTCCCCCTGCTCTGACACAATCTCTGTCTCTTCTTCGGAGTCAGAATCAGCTGCCAAATCTGCCATGCACTGCGGAACCACAACAGGTGGACTTCAATCAAGATATCCTTGGTTCTAGCCCAACACATTAACCATCAGACCACATGGGCTATGTAGACAGATTTTGTATATGGGACTATCTTGTCTTTTGCCTCTGGCAGCAATACATACAATTTTGTACCTCTTGCAAGAAAAGGCACTGTGATGTGCCTAGTCTTTTCCTGCATCCCATACCTAAGAATTGCCATGAATGCTAACATACAATTTATGCCTACTGGTTCATTTCATTATTTATACTCAAATAAGAACAAAAACATTAAACAGGAGGACTAGCAATCCACTGACAATGTTATTTTTACCTGGCAGAAGATGAATATTGAAGACAAACCTATGGAGCAAGGAGACTAAGTAGTTAGTGAGAACAGTATATGAGCTGTTGGTCTCCCCTTGCTTGAGTATATGGGATATATTTGTGTTGTTTTTCTAGGAAACAAATTAGAAATTGTAGTAAATACTATTTTTTTTTCTCCTGGTTGGCTTTTACTTTTCATTCCAATTGAATGGAAATTCTTTGTGGAGTTACTGATTTGGAAAAATGTATCCTGGGCTGAAATCAAAAAGAGATGAGAGGGATTGGATCCTAGGATAGAATCTGGTGTGGCATTGAGGAAATGTACAGTATGTAGAGAATGGACAGGTGGGCAGTAAAAGGGATAAGATCAAGAAGGAAAGCAATAGGTAGCCAGAGGCAGAAGATCTAAAGCAGGTGGGGGGAAAAAAAACTGAGTATGAAAAATGGAGGAAACAAAACACAAAGAGAAGAACAAGGAAATGGAGAAAAATATTAGGATTAAAGCTGGTGATGTGAGAACCTGGTGGTTTTTTACTCCAGATAAAGCCTTTTTGTTAACAAAGATCAAAGAAAGAAATGTTGAAGGCCACAAATGGATAGAAATCCAGATATTGACTCAAAAAGTCCAGGATTCAAACCTTGGGTCTCATATTTACTGTATAAAAGACTGGATTCTTGGGTTTTGTTAGAGATTGACAATTTCTTCTGTATATGATTCCTAATAAAACAATACTCTAATCAAGGAACCATCAAGAAGGAATCCATGCCCTCCTCCCTCAAAAAAAACCTGGAAGAGTGAACACTATGTATAAACAACCAAAAAATAAAACCCCACATTTACTTGTACAATAGCAATAGCACTGTATTTATATACCACCTATCAAGGCTTGCAACCCTCTCTAAGCAGTTTACAATGTCAACATATTGCCCCCAACAATCTGGGTTCTCATTTTACCGACCTCAGAAGAATGGAATGCTGAGTCCACCTTGGAGCCGGTGGGATTCAATCAGCCAAACTGCTGATCTGCAGTACTGTGTTCTTAACCACTTGAGCCACTGCAGCTCCCTAAAACAAAACAAGAAAACAAGTAGCATTGCAAGTGATACAATGGCTGATTCACAGATTGAAGTCCAACTTCGGTATTTTCAATGCTAATCATTTTCTAAAACAAATTTTGTTGTTTGGCACTGTGTTTGTAATGCTTTGTTTTTTACATCTCTGGTCTTAGACTAAAATAAACATTATTTATCCCTCCATACTCATCCTGGAAGAAGATGGTAGGAAATCATTTTTATATATTGCTGCCACGGAGACTTGATGGATACGAAGGAGACTTTTTAAAGTCTATTTGAGATTCAGCAACAATATAGTCATTCATCTGTATTATCTTCGTGGTTGTTACCAGAGAATGTGTAATCTACTTCCTGCCAAAGTTGGGAGAAGATAATTGAAGAATTTTGAGGAATAGTGTTTTAACATGAAAGATTTTCAAAAGTGGGAATTGAATAAATTTATTTTTTTTAAAAAAAAAAGTGCCAATTTTTTTTCATTCCATGTGAACATTGGAAAATGTTTATTTTATGTTATTTTATTTTAAAATCTCATCTGTATGGTTCATTTCTAATACGTGCAACTGTTTGCAGCAGGGAAAGAACCATATTTTCTGGGGACATCCAAGATATATTAAAACTGAAGAATCTGTCACAAAAATAATTTGAAACCTAATTAGAAAGTGAAAAATGGTAGAATATAAAACCATTCATCCCAAACTTTTGGAAAGTAAGTGCTCAAAAGTCTCTTTCTGTCATCATCATAATTTTTTTTTCAGATCTCAAACTCCTTGCAAATGTTAGAATTTTCTTGAAAAAAAACAGACTGGATTCTTAGCTGATTTCTATTACTGAGGCTGTCTATGGAGATTCTCAGTCATCCAGGTCATAGTTGCCCCAAAAGTGCCTTTTTCAAGAGGCAACTGGACTTTCTGATTTTTCTTTGAAAACTTTTTGCTGAAGAAGAGCTGAAGAAGCTTCTTGAATGAGAAGTGAAATCTCTTCAAAGAAAAACCAGAAAGTCCAGTTGTGTTGTGGCTCACCAGTGGTCAGCGGAGCTGGAAGCAGATTCGGACAGTGAAGAAGTTGGGTAAGAACCTGGGTGCCTGGGGGAGGCTCTGACAAGGGCTCTGCATCTGAGGCAGAGTTGGAGCCAGGGCCGTCTGCCAGTTATCAGCTGCCTTCCGAATCAGACAGCAGTGAGGCAGAACAACTGGAGCCTATTCCCAGTGCGTGCATGCGCAGAGCTGCCAAGAGACAACAGCTAAAGAAAAGGGGCCGACTTGTGAGTAAGGCCACAGGTGGACGGTGAATGGCCACTCCCCTAAGGAATAAAGAGGAGCGAAAGGGGAGTGGTGTTTGCAGGAAACAATTTGTTCATTTCTTCTAGTGAAACTTTATTCCTGATTCTGTGCCGAGTCTTGTCTGCTGCCAAGTGTGTTTGAACGATGTCAGCCTGGCAGCTCTCCAAGCCTGATAAAGGTCTGTAATTAAGGACGTTGCTGGAGAGGAATTCTCTATACATAAAACAAAAGGGGTTTTTTGGTTCGAGGAGTTGGCTTTGCTTACTTGGGAAGCCTAGGTTAGAACAATAGCACTTAGACTTATATACCACTTCACGGTGCTTTACAGCCCTCTCTAAGCAGTTTACAGAGTCAGAATATTGCCCCCAACAATCTGGGTCCTCATTTTACCAACCTTGGAAGGATGACAGGCTGAATCAATCTTGAGCCGGTGAGAATCGAATTGCTGAACTGCTGGCAGCCGGCAGTCAGCAGAATAAGCTTGCACTACTGCATTCTAACCACTGCACCACACAGCTCCTAGTATATAGTTACATTAAGCTTGTGAAATTTTTACTGGTGTATTTTAGTGTTTTGTTCTGCTATTCATTGATACTGTTATAAAAATGACCAGGCTAAAATGTTTTGGGATTCAAAAATCTTCTGATTTGTTCCATGTGTCTAACACAGAATGCACTTGCTTAGGACAGAATCCAGCAGTGTAGATGAATTTGTACTTACTAAGGATTTTTTGTTTTTTTCAGCATGATTCCAACTATGCCATATAAATTGCCAGTCAAGAAAGTTAAGCTATTGTTAAGTGCAATTTAACTATTGCTAAATGGAGGGATTTAGATGCTGACTACTGCAATGGGCACTAAGATCAATTTCATCTCTGGAGGAAATAGAAAATATGGTTTGCTTATTGAAAGGTTACATGCTGATGGATAGGCAGCACAGTTTGTGCAAAATTGTAATGGATGTGGAGACTGAATACAGATTTCTCAACAAGGACTTTCAAGCTGTAGATTTGCATGCTTTTGCAGTTAGTGGTGTTGGCATGATTGCTGCAGCTGTGATGTAGGTTTTATGATTATATGTGCTTAGGGCACAGGAAATATCAAAAAGGCTTACATTCATAGTGTGATTTTGCATTAATATTTTAAAATAGTTTATATCAGCTGGCTTTTAGAATCTAGATCAGAAACAACTAAATAAAAATTGGAAGCAGTTAAGCTAATTTCTTCTTAAAATGTTTTGAGATGTCTTTTACAGTTAATTTCAGCTTGGGAACAAGTAGAGCTTCTAAAGAATTCTTCAATATGCTTATATCCATACTCTCATTTGGGACAGAGTTTCTTCTTGAAATTTTTCAAGGCTTTACTATGTTTTTGACAATATCCCTTCAAAAGCTTTGGGTCTCATAAATATGCATAACTCTATACATAGCAAAAGCATGTTAAATTTATGGACTTAATTATATAGGTTTTTATCACGGTGCTCTTGCCCCAGATGCCAGGGCTTATTTTATGTTCCTAATTAAACTCTGAATGTGAAACTTCAGAAGTCAGAAGAAACAAGACATACTTTGTTTATTAATTTTATTAAGAGCTTTTGGTAAATGAGCCAGATGTTTGAGTGATTAAATGAAAGAATCAGCTTATTCATCCCTATGATATTCTATTACAGGTGTCCTCTATGAGTAATTTGTTTTCAAAACCCGTTACGAGAACAAAATGTTTTTTTAAAGAGGAATAGTTGCTTTTGCTAGATCAGTTCCAACGGTTTTTTAAAATTTCTTATAACACTTACATGGCTACCTATCTTAAAGCCTGGATGGCTGACAACCCAAGGATGAACAATATAACAACAATAATATAAAAAACAGTAAAACAACAACAAAACCTGGCACCATAACTAAACTTTCTGAAGCAGCCCACAGTATGCGCATCCCATGCCAAGCACACGCTACCTGAGTGCTTAGAAGAAAGTATTTTTCAAGTTTAAAGGGTAGGGGCTATTAGAATTCAGAGAGAAGGATGTTGCATAGGGCAGGGGTTGCCATGGAAAATGCACTCTTCCTGATCCTGTAAGATGGCAGCATTTAAAAGAAGGGACCTGGAATATACCTACCCTACCTGAAATGAAAGGATGGGCTTATGTCCTCAGGGAAAGATGCTCCTGCAAATAACCCAGTTCCATGCTATAAACAAGTAGTTTTCACTTAATGACCCCAGTCAAGATTGACCCCAATCAATGAATCCCACATGGTCGTTAGGTGAGGACTCACCTGGATCCAAGCTACTCTTAGAAGAAAGTAAGGAACTATTCCATTTCAACTCCTCCCCATCTACCTATCTCCCCCACTCCTGCCCTTTAAGCTGTCTACCTGCCTTCTATTGTCAGCTGCCCCTCTTGCCTGTCCCTGCACCATGGGCCACTACAAACTGGGTCTTCTTTTGTGCCGTTGCAGCCTTCTTTCAGACCAGTCTTCTTTTGCTTGCTGACCAAGGCCTCCTTTCATAAGCCAGCCTGGTCCTTCTGTTGCACTGGGGTCTTTGCACACAAAACAAGTCCTTCTTTCATGAAAGGAAGCCCCAGCCTATATTCGCGCATAGCGTGGCACATATCCACCCACAGTGGGTGAGAACACCACTGACCTGTGGGAGATTTCCATGGCGCCTCCCACATGAATGGCCAGGATGGTGAGCCTAACTGAGGGGAGGCTGGCAAAGGAAGAGGAAGATCAACTGGGGATTTGGCGGCAGAGGCAGGGGGCTACCTGTAGGGTTTTAAATGTAATAACTAGCACCTGGAAGGAAACCAGAGCCAATGCAGCTCACACAACTGGGGTGTAACATGGCAAACCTAGTGTGCAACACTGTGTGCTGCCGCATCCCAGACCAGTGGTAGCTTCTGTGTGGTCTTCCATGGTAGCCCCATGTAGTAATTGCCGTAATCCAAATGGGAAGGGACCAGTTTGTATATGACCATGAACATTCCTAGCCTAAAATCCATAAGGAATTCCAAACTTGGGACACTAAAAATTGTACTAAGACCATAAGAAAATTGGATATTAATTTGTTACTGGAGAAGTAATGACTATTATAAAATATATCATTTGTTTAATATTAGACTGGTTTTAAGAGGGCATCCTTGAAGTGAGGCTTTTAATGGGTTGTATATATGAAAGTTGAAAATGTTATGGAATGGTTATGCTCATACTCAACATAGTTGTCATAATCAATATAACTGATTATTTTCACAGAAGCCAAAACAAAAACTGAACTGTAAGGCAAATATGAGATTGAATTAAAAAATAGCTGCTCTTTTGAATCCTCACTTTTCTGCTCGCTATTAAAAACACTCTTTTAATAAATAGTAATAGCAATAGCACTGTATTTATATACCGCCTATCAGGGCTTGCAACCCTCTCTAAGTGGTTTACAATGTCAGCATATTGCCCCCAACAATCTGGGTACTCATTTTACCTACCTCGGAAGGATGGAAGGCTGGTGGGATTCGATCAGCCAAACTGCTGATCTTCAAATCTGCAGAATAGACTGCAGTACTGCGTTTTAACCACTGCACCACCACAGCTCCACTCCATCTAAAAAAAGATGGTTAATTTCTCTGAATCTCTAATTTTCTCTAAAATTATTTTATTCTATTCCAAACAAAGTAATAGATTATTACCGACCCACCTGTTCATATCTATTATTTTGACTTTTTAACTTCCAGGTATTTGCCTGATAATATAGATCAGTATAATCAGATAATTTTTAGAAATATCGGGGTTGCATAGCTCTTGGGATAAATCTGTAAAAAGTGCTTGGTATCACAAATGTAGCATCTTTCATATGCTACTTTGATGCTCCTGCACCATTCCAAGCACACTGTGGAGCTGAATCCAAAAAGCTGCACAACCCTGTAAAAATATCGTAAAATATTTCTAATTAAAATGAAAGCAAACTATTTTTTCTATTCTTAGGGAGGTCTATCATACAAAGAGAATGCAACATGTCATCACTGTCAAATGGACATCTGACAATAAATACATTTTGTGTGGCTCTGATGAAATGAACATTCGTTTGTGGAAAGCAAATGCTTCTGAAAAGCTGGGTGTGGTAAGTAACCACAAATTCATTGTTAGCCTTAAAGCAGATTTATTCCTTTTAGACAGGCAAAAAGCACTTGGTTGTTAACCTTAAATCTTGGTAATAGCTATAATTTATTGTAGTTATTTTGTCTTAAACAAGAGAGTCTGTTTGGGCTAGTGGTTAAAGCACCAGGCTAGAAAACCAGGAGATTGCAAGTTTTACTCCCACCTTAGGAATGAAAGCCAGCTTTGGGTCAATCATAGTTTACTATGGAATTCCACCTCATCTAAGAGTCTGCCAGTGCTGTGTATTTGCTGCTACTTTAGAGTGATTGGGGCTTGTAGTGTTCTGATTTTTTTTTAGGTTGTAGATCTTAAAGGTATGGGCGGTATTGTGGAGAAAAAAAACAGTTGATGCCTTCTCAATTGCCTTTCTTGGCTAATCAAATAGCAAGTCTGGAATTGGTTTCTTGGTTAAACAGAGTGATTTGTACTTCCTTGAGCATAGAACATGTTCCTGTGTTCCTAAAAGAGGCAGTCATAAAGTACTTGTTAAGAGGCCTCCCTTGGCCCAATAATATAGTAATATAGACCCAACTCAGATATTTCATTTTTTAGACAAAATGATTAAAAGACAGTGATAAGCTGGCTTCCTGGCTCCATATCTACCTGGATGAAACTGATTTACTGGTTCCATTTCAGTCAAGATTTTGTCCAAAATATGGTAGTCTTCACTATGACTGTTCATTTAACAATGGTTCCAAGTTATGATGGCCTCAGAAAAGGTGATTTATGATACGCCTTTGAAGTTCTGACTGTCATAACACTCCAATTGCCACATGATCACAATTTGTGTACTTGGCAGCTGGTTCAGATTTATGATGCTTACAGCATCCATAAGACCGTAAAGCACCCTTCCTGAGGCTGTCATAACTTTGAATGGCTGTTAAATAACCGGTCATATATCGGGGATTGCCTGTAAACATAATCTGTTGAATTTTGGAGACTTGTGTGACATCTTAATTTATTATCTTTATAAATTGCCTAGAATTTTTAGAATATTGGCAGCATATAAATAATGGAAATAAATAAAAGCTGGTATAAAATGTTGCAATGTGAAGTGCTACCTTGCTAATTCCAAGCCCTAGTTAAAATGGGCTTCTCTGGGCTTACATTTTTGGTCACTGATTGTTTAAGAGCTCACGCTTACTCTTCTATATGCTTCATTTCATAATTAGAATGAGCAGTATCAAGTCAGACGTGCTATGAATATTTTTAAAAAGGCTAATTCCTTTGAAAGAAATAGGGTTGTGTGTGTCAGCTACCATTTTAATGTAATTGCCTTTAATTAAAATGAAAACCTTTTAATTTGGATTGTATTGACATTTTGCACAATAGGGATGATTGAAAAGTACTGCTGACTAAGCAAAAGAAATGAAATACGATGGGTGGTGGAAAATACCTCCTACAGCTAATAAAGGTTAATGTTTAGTCTGTCATTCTAAATGAGCAATTTTTGAAAAAGAATTATATTTCTTCTGCTTGAGAGCTAGGTTAAATCCAGTTGGACTTTGAGGTATATTCTGCATCATTCTGATGATCAAAATAAGGACTTTTTCTCATTTAACATGGTTAAATCATCAGGGATTTATCAACCAGGCTAAGCAGAATAAAATAGATTGCCTTTTAATTGAATTTATTGGTGTGCTTTCTATTGGAGTAAAGATAATCGAAGATGTATAACTGTAAGAGATTTTCCTAATTAAAACCAATTTCTTTGGTTTCAGTACAAATTTATAACTAATCTATCTCCCTCCCTCCCTCCCATCAGTGTCCAATTTAAGATTTATTTGCCAAATATTACTTTGTGCTATTCTTTGAGATCTTGCAGTTCCATGACTTTACCCAATATATAGAAGGTAACAAGATTTCATGAAATATTGTACACTCATAAATCTGTTCTGGTATTTCAGAATTTATCATTGTTAAATATATGTTTTAAGATTATGATTTTTTTCCCTAGCTTGCTCCTCGAGAGAGAGCTGCTATTAACTATAATCAGAAACTGAAAGAAAAATTCCAGCATCATCCCCAGATCAAACGTATAAATCGCCATCGTCACTTACCAAAGATGATCTATAGTCAAGCCAAAGAGCTACGCATCATGAAAGAAGCTCGTCGGCGAAAGTATGTTTTATTTATTTATTTTAAATTAAATGTATTCTATTATTCTTTCCATTTGCCTATTTACTTTTGAAGGGACTGTGGAAGTCTCTAGAGAGACTTTGGAGTCTTTTCCAGTTATAAGACTAATCTGACAGTAACATGCTTTGATTTATTAGATATATTTCTAACGTATAGGACATTGGATTGGACAATATAATGTTTCCTTTCCAAGCTTAATTCAATAATAACATGTATTTGCTGAAACAATTAATTGGAGTATCTAAGTCAATAGGATAGAAATAATTAGCTTGGCCATGTTGAGGGAATTAGAAGGGGATGACAATGGATAATGAAGGAGAATAGGATCAGAGTCATTACTGGAATGTCCTGGAAGAACTACAGATTATTATGAGAGACAGATTGAGATGATCAGCACTTGTCCATGCAGTCATCAGAATTGAAATCTGATTTGATGGTATCTGTGTAAGTATCTAATGGCTGACTTAGTCTTCAAATAGAGCTTCTGTTTTTCTTTAGGCTACCCAATCAGATTCTTCCTATTAATTAAATTGAAGTGGGAAGGACAGCAAAAAGGAGAATGCATTCCTTGAGCTCATTCTGATACAGCAGAAATTACTGCTGTTCAGGTAGCAGTAGATGCCATGCCATCTTTTTTTATTATCTGAATAGAATTCATCTGTCAATTTAATCATCTTTTGTATAAATGGGAGATGGTGTTATCTTTGAATAAGATCTATATTAGCCCAGTGCACAGCATATACAGGAGAATATTGACTATTCCAAATTTAATTTTAATTTTAATTAAATCTGCCCTGAAAAAGAATGTCTCAAAATTTATTTCTTTTCCAGGATCATAATCCAGTACCTAATATATTAATTGTATCAATTAATTGTATAATAATACATTATGATATATGAATATTGGTTGTGTAGTAGTAACTATATTTTCTAACCAATGAAATATATAAATATATTTTATGTCTCTTTCCAGGGAACTGAACCGTCGTAAACATAGCAAGCCTGGATCTATACCACTTGTGTCAGAAAAGCAGAAACACATTATGGCTGTAGTAAAATAATAATATATAAAATTACTAGGGTATTAAATTCCTATGGACATGATTTATATACGATATATATTTCTTTGTTACAAGATATAATGCAAAACTCTGCTTTTTGATATTATGAAAATAATAAATTGTGACTAGTTGCTATAGTGTGGCTAATGGTGGTATCTTTAAAGTATTTATTTTGCTGCATTGCTTGTAAAGAACGAAAGTGAAAGTATCTCAAAAAGTTAATGCAAATAGTGCATACTAGAGGAGACAGAACTAACAGAATGTTGCAATAAGTTTTCCAAAATGTTAAGTTGTAGTGTCTTAAAAGAATGTGAACAAAAGTATTCTTACATTGGCAAACTCGCTTCCAAAATATTTGAGCACCATTTGATTAAAAATAAAAAACCTGCATCAAGCCCCTTTCTATTGTAAGCTATGTATCCTGATTCAACCGACCAAATAACGTACAGGTAGTCCTCAACTTATAACCACAACTGAGCCCAAAATTTCTGTTGCTAAGCAAGACATTTTTAAAGTGAATTTTGCCACATTTCACAGCCTTTCTTGCCACATTTAAGTGAATCACTGCAGTAGTTACACGGTTGTTAAATGCATCTGGCTTCCCCATTGACTTGCTTGTCAGAAAGTTACAAAAGTTACATTTTACCCCAGGACACTGCAACCATCATGCCATGTGCCAAACATCCAAATTTTGATCGTGATTCTGGGCATGGTGCAATGGTCATAACTTTGAAAAACAGCATAAGTCACTTTTTTCAGTGCCATTGTAACTTTGAATAGTCATTAAACAAATGGTTGTAAATTGAGGACTATTCGTATTTTTATTTTGTGTATATGTTAATAAAACGTCCGTTGAATAGAAAAGTATACCTGTCGATATGTAAAATGTGGAATTATTAATATTTTGAATGTGATTATTGCCAATTTTTTAACCGTGGATCCATATAGTTTGTTTATAGCACAATACTGAAATTAATAACACATTCTCTAAAGTTTAAGAGGTTAAGCAGGATCTTAATTTTTGGCTATATTATTTTCAGTAATAACATTGAAATATGTTAAGTATGCACCAATTAGAGAATATTAATATTTTTTACTTTTATACTAGATCAAATCATCTACCTAATATAGTCAGGAAAATACTGTATTCAGAGATTGGCATGCCATTCCTTTCTATTACTTAATCCAGACTTCATCCTCAGTTATAAACCCTGCTCAAGCCTGATATTTTCTTCAAAACTTTTTATACCCAGAGTTGGCCATCTAAAATCAAACAATTATTCTTTGGGCTAGCATGCAATTAAAGTTTTAAATAATTTGTCTTATGTAGCAGATGATATCACCACTGTTTTCTTGTTTATCATATGGAAAACAGCTGTTTCTTTGAACTTCAAATTTGTTATTTAAACTTTAGCAAATTACTTAATCCTATATTAACTGCATATTTTTATTAAATATTACTAAGATAAATTAAAATATAAAAGTAAAAAACAAATGCAAATAATAGGAAAGAAACTTACATATATATTAAAATGATTAGATATTGAATACAATTGTATTTAAAATATTAAATACAATAGTATATGTGTATTCCCAAACTTTTGTAAAGTATTATATTTTGTGACATCTGAAAACAAAAACTAAAGTGTTATTAAACAACTCTGAAAAAATTTGGAAAGCTCATAATACTTAAAGTTAATATATAAAGTTTATGTATTTAATATTGTATGCTACATACAGAAAAGCAAAAATAATTTAACAGTTATAGTCACATTCTGGTGAAATGACGTAACTTAACCAGCCCATATAAATAGACTGTATACATTATATATACAATTAATGTATCTGACTATATATATATAATGTATACATTATACATTATATATATATAGTCAGATACATTAATTGGGGAATACAATTCGTTCAAAATAAATAGAAGTTCAAGAAAGAAGGAGTGGCACTGTGTATTTAACATACACACCTATTCAAAAATTCAAGTTGAAGAATACAGATTACATTTTCCAAAAATGAGGTGTAAATCTTTCAAACAGGATTTCAATTAGTCCAATTTTTATGGGAGAAAAACTTGCCAAGCATGGTTCTTCCTAACCTGCCTTGTTGAGATCTTTCTTGGGTGGATGATGAATCCTATATTATGGTATCAACTCTGCTCTGTAATACTGGTGTGTAACATTATGATAAAAATATCTAAGTCCAGAGCTGGCACTGATGCATGTTTTATCATTTTGATGTCATCAGATGGAAGTGAAATCAGCTTTTGTTCATCTGTAAAAATATTTCTGCATTAATGGGGTGATTAACAAACATTTACAAGCAAGATTTGTCTTTGTCTTTGAGTATAAAAAGCTAACATTTTGATTAATTAAAAGCACAGACAGCTATCGGGTCAAAATGAACTGGTGAAAAAGTTTCTAAATTTTGTAGGTTATGTACAGTGGGATACCTTGTTAGCCTTCAGTTTTGATACATTGTAGACTTTTGTATCAACTTAGGGAAAAGTTTCAGAGTTGCAGTCTTCAATGTAACAAGCTAGTTTTCATGCAGTCCTTGAGGTTTTAAAGTTGAGTTCTTCAGCTAGAGCAGAGACAAATCAGATTTATGGACAAAAGATTGCAATTTATACTTAAGCTCTCCAGGGCTGTGAGTTGTCTCATAACTTGATTTTGACTAGTGCACACATTCATGAGTGTTGTTTTAGGGCCAAATACCCCAGAAGTTGCATATTGATGTGCCATCAAGTCATTGTGTCTCTTAATCAAGTCATTTAGATCAGGTTCCCAAATTATCAGGGATAGCTCCCTTTGAGACGTACATAGTCCAGGCGTGAAGAACCTTTCAGTTGTACATTGTTACAATAAATCAACTTTTCAAAAAATACTAGTTTCAGGTGAGATATATAGTAATGGAGAAGGCACAACCTTTGCTTTTTAAATTTTTCTTGTCTTTATTAAAAATAAATTTTCATTGTATAGTTTTCATTGTTCATTTGTATTCATTTGGTGTTTGCACTGTTAGGGGAGAGGTAAACATTAAGATTACACTTAAAGGGAGGCATGATGGTAAAGTTTAGGAACTCCTGACATAGGTTTAATTTGCAACTATCCATCCTCACCCTGGTCTTTCAATTCTCCCAACTGCCCATTATACTTACTACTACTAGTATAACTGAGGCCATCTCGGTTGCTGCTAATCATCATCTTCTCTTCCCTTCCACTTGTCCCAGCATCTGAACCTCCTTTAGAGAGCCAGATCTAGCCAAATGAATCCCCCAAAGCAACCGAGGCTGCTTTATATAATCATAAACGCAGATCACAGTCCTTCACTTACTCTTTTTCTCATACCTATCCCCAGGCCAAGTAGCAGCTGCTGCTCCCCGTTAGCCGCCTGCCCGCTTTAGTTCGTTCAACGCCCGTAAAGGTAAACGTGGCAGGGCGCTTAAACTGAGGCGGGCGGCGGATCCGGGTCAAGCTTCGAAGAGCTTCCCGAGCACTTCGGCTCCCGAAGCGATCTGGCGGTTTGCATCTCCCGCTCCCGGCCCAGCCTCACCCGTAGCCCCCAATTCCCAAGCGCGGCGTTTGCGCCTCTTCCCCCTTCCTCGCTTCCATCTTGGTCATCCTTCACGGCCGCAGCGCCGCCTTTTTTTTGTCACCCACACCCCCGCCGCCCCGCCGCGGTTCCCGCTCGGCCGATCCTCGGTGCTCGTCCCCGAGCGCCTCGGCTCCTCCTCGCCCCCCCCTCACCCGCCTGACTCACGTGATTGTTATTGCAACGCTTCCCCCTCCCGGCGAGTTCGCAGGGAATCGACCAACCCCCCCCAACTCTCTCCTCTGCTTCTCCGCCCCCCCCCCCTCCCGCCAGGCCCGGCCGGGCTGCCGGCGACGCGTCGCTGCCGGGCGCCCCCTCTGGCGGCTGGTGGAATCGGCTTCACCCTTTCCCTTCGCCCCCTCCCCCCTCCTTCCCGCGCCTCGGGCGACGAGGCAGAAACGTGGTTGGCGGTCGCGGCGGGGAGGGGACGCGCGCGGGAGCTGCGGCGGCAACGGCGGGCGGGGACGGAGAGAGGGAGAGAGCTCGGGGAGGAAGGCGAGGAGCGGCGCCTTCCCGTGATTCCCGCGTTAATCCGCGCCCCGTCCGCTCCGCGATGCGATGGCTTAGGCGAGCGGCCAGCGACAGCAGCAACAGCAGCGCAGCCGAGAGACGAGCCGCCGAGCGAAGCAGCCACGAGGGGCGGCCGCGGCGGCAGGGCCTGGCCGAGGAGCGGTGTCGGGGGGGCGGAATAAACGGCCGCTAGGGGCGGCGGCGCGGTAGGGAAAAGCCTCCGGCTGGAACTGCGTTGCCTCCACGGTCCTTTCCATGGACAGCGGGCTGGAATTATGAGCCGGCTGGAGCTGCTGGCGGCCGGGACTTGCCCTCCCCCCCAGGGTTTTCTCCGCGCTCTGCGCCTCAGGGCGCCCGCGGGGCTCCTCTCGCCTCATCGCCGGTACTCCAGCACGCGCCGCCGTCCCGCTCGGGAGGCGCGAGGGCCCCCTCGGGGCCAGGCGACCTCCGCTCTCCCCACAAGCGAGCGACACCCGCGGTTAGCGTAGCCCCGACTCTCTCCTCGGGCACCCCGTCCTTTCTCCCCTTTCCCTTCCCTCCCTCCCTCCCCTCCCACCCCGCCTCGCTTTCTGGATGTCGAGCGAGACCCTCCCCCGGAAAAGTTCCCTTCCCCTCTTCCCAAGTCTCCCGCGCCCCCC
>JANHJO010005725.1:0-16729 GCA_032468235.1 Pseudoxyrhopus heterurus | reverse complement strand
CGGGCGATCCTCTAGCTAAGAGTCTGCCCAGTTGGGTGAACCCGTAAATCCCTGTCCTGGCTGGCCCCGCCCTTCTTGTTCCACCCTGCCCCTCCCACGAGTCCCCACGTGGCCCATTTTGGATCCTAGGTAAATGCAGGGCCTGTGCGAACGCTCAGGGAGGGCGAAAAATGGGCCTCCCGGAAGTTCTGGAAGTCTGAAAATGGGTCTGTTTCTGGCTTCCGGTGGGCCTCCGGAGCCTGGGGGAGGCCATTTTTGTCCTCCCGGAGGCTTGAGGCCTCCAGAGCCTTGGTGCAGGAGGCCAACTAGGCCACGCCCACCATGGCCACGCCCACCCAGCAACCAGGTAGAGAACCGGTTGCTGAAATTTTTGAAGCTCACCCCTGAATGACACACCTATTCCTGGGCTGGTAAGGAGGGTAAATCAGGGAACAAATGAAGAGCTGGTCCAGGAGATGTGTGATAAGATTAGATTCTGAGAAAGTGAAAGTGCCTTCTGGTCATCTTTCCTGAAGACATCCATACCATCCCTGCATTTTGTGCATATGTCATTTTCCTCCCCAGTTTACACCAGTGTTTCTGTTTCAACATCTCATCCCCTTGCCTGAAATTGTTACTTCATGGGAGAAATAAACAGTCTGGGTTCCTGGAACGTGGCAATATTTTGGGATTTGAAACATCAAAGCAACTTATATGCTAATCCACCCATTTCTTGAACAGCTTTCTTTTATTTTTCAGTTGAACTGCTGCTGCTCTTAGTAATGCTACTTAAAATGCCATCGGTGTGTATCGTTGCCTAATCTTAGCACTTGACTATAAAGAAGAAGCAGAACTGGAATGAAAATTTGTCAGTCTGAGCAAAGGAAGTGCAAAGATACATAATGTTGTTATTGGTATTTTCTAAGCCAACTAGACTTTACGGAGTAGGTTGTATATAAACCCATGTAATAAGTGAATAGCAAATGAACTAAGCTATAAGGACAAGCTTTTTTTTTTTTTTGAATAATTCCTCTGGTGGTAAATGGTTTTAGAAAATTATCAGACTCAGCCGAGTGAAAAAAATAGAATATTATAAGGTAGATTGAAAAAACACTAAGGAATCGATCAGGTTCTTTGGGATTCAAAGGGATTCTGCCCAGATACCAATGTTGGATTGGTCATTTTAGCACTCTCTTGTATGGAAAATTACAAGCTACATTTTACACCTCAGAATATATCAAGTGAATATTCCTAACAGTCCTTATTGTTGTGTCACTTAGAAATTTGGTGATGAAAATGGGGAATCTTAATCCTTTGGGAGTCTATATGGAAAATGTTCTTAGTGCGTGAATGTGTGGTTCATATGTTTAATAGTTTTTTTTTTAAAAAAATGGATATTTCTAGACTGATTTGGGAAACTAAATCAAAACCAATAAGGCATTTAACATATATCTGCAAATGCAAAAATGATTTTTTTCCCCTAGACTAATCTGAAAATCCAAATCCAATGGATAGCCCAAATTGAATTGTTCAACTTCAATTTGGACAATCCAGATCAGATCACACCCAGTGGTTGTGGATTTCTTCGCTTGGTTTGGGCAAGTGAAGCAAATTAGCCCTAATGCATTGATCGATCAAACCTCATTAAACTGATTCCTCTTTCCCTCTCTCCTTTTTTTTTTAATCATCTCTCAATTTTCCCATTAAACTCATTAGGGAATACACTCAGTCACAAATGAAGCCTCTGACTTAAACTGCATGAACCTGTTGTACTCTTTGTGCAGAAGGGGAATGACTTTGTGGATACATCCAACTGCTACTGACACACAACATTCTTAAGTATCAACTGTACTGTCTGCAGGTCCCGAGCGACTTAGCCATAGCTAGATGGAGAGAAACACCACCTTACATTGAATTTATATTTCAAATTCGGAATGAAGGTGACATTCCCTATCTGTGAAAAATCTAAAGACTTCCAAGAAAAGGCCAAGTTTTGAGAAAGTATAAATTCTCATGGAAATCACGCTTATCTTAATCAGAGCTGATATCAGAATAACAGAGTTGGAAGGGACCTTAAGGTCTTCTAGTCCAACCCCTTGCTCAAACAGGAGACTCTATAGCACTCCAGAAAAGTGGCTGTCCAGTCTCTTCTTAAAAGCCTCCACAACTACTTCTTTTATAATTTTTATTTATTCATCTTTTGAAGAACCCACAACTTCTGAAGGTTCATTGGTTAATTGTTCTCAGGAAAGGAAATTTCTCCTTAGTTCTAGGTTGCTTGTCTCCTTGATTAGTTTCCATCCATCATTTTTGTCTCGCCTTCTGCTGCTTTGGAAAATAAGTTGACCTCCCCCACCCCTTTGTGGCAGCTCCTCAAATACTGAACATTTCTATCATGTCACTCCTAATCCTTCTTTTCACTAGACTAGATGAATCCAATTCCTGCAACTGTTCTTCAGCCACCTAATCTATTTTGTTGCTCTTTTCACTTTTGATCTCTACATCTTTTTTTATATATAATATGTTGACCAAAACTGGATGCAGTATTCTACATGAGGTCTTACTAAGGCTTTATAAAGTGGTACTAACACTTCATGTGATCTTTATTCTATCCCTCTATTAATGCAGCCTAGGATTGCATTGGCTTTTTTGGCTGCTGCCACACACTACTGGCTCATATTTAAGTGCTTGTCCACCAGGACTCCTTCTTGCAGTTTTCTACTATCGAGCCAGGTTTCACCTAATCTGTACCTGTATATTTGATTTTCATTGTCTAAGGAAGATTATGCCCAAGAAACCACACTATAAAAAGATGTTGAGGCTCAAGAAAAAGTGCAGAGAAGAGCAACCAGGGTGATTAGGGGACTGGAGACTAAAACATATGAAGAACAATTGCAAGAACTGGGCATGGCTAGTCTAGTAAAGAGAAGGACCAGGGGTACTTCAGGATTGCAGTCTTCCAATATTTGAGGGGCTGCCACAGAGTGGAAGGGGTCAACTATTTTCCAAAGCACCTGTAGGCCAGACAAGGAATAATGGATGGAAACTGAACAAGGAGAGATTCAACCTAGAAATAAGGATAAATTTTCTGACAGTGAGAACAATCAACCAATGGAACAGCTTGCCTTTGGAAGTTGTGGGAGCTTCATCACTGGAAGCTTTCAAGAAGAGACTGGACTTCCATTTGTCAGAAATGGTGTACGGTCTCCTGCTTGGGCGGGGATTTTGACTAGATGATCTACAAGATCCCTTCCAACTCTGTTAATCTAATCTAAACACTAGGAAATTGAAAAACATCTCAGAAGGCAATGATGCGTTTTTCCCTATTGTTGCCAAGAAAACTTGTCTATGTCTATGTAATCACAGGAGTTAAGCATTGCCTTCACAAAAGAAGCGTTATTAATTTTAGGATTGCCAAGAGGATTTTCACCGTAATATATTTTTTTTACCAGTAAGTGAATGCCATGTAGTCATTCTCTTCTTAGGAACATTTTATAGTCTGGAGGTCACCTAACTAATTTATTTTTTTCATAGAATGGATGCATACCCTCATAATCTATTTTCTGTTCCATGCAGGCTAGCTTCTCATAATAGAGACAATAGAGGGGAATGGGGTGTATTTATTACTTTAAGGTTTAATCATTACCTTCAAGGGAGGAAGCACTAATGCGGAGAAGAACACCAGGCTCTGTTAATTCATCACATGGAAACAACAACCAATACTATCTTTATTAGGATAACACACCCTAACTTTTTTAAAAATAAACTCAGTATAATATTTTTTCATTTTTTTAAGTCTTACATATATATGAATATTTATCTACAATTCTTTTTTTTTTTTGATGCAGGAAAATACACCAACAGTTCGAAATGTATAAAGAACAGGTGAAGAAAATGGGTGAAGAATCGCAGCAGCAGCAGCAGCAGCAGCAACAGCAGCAGCAGCAGCAGAAGGGCGATGCTCCAACCTGTGGCATTTGTCACAAAACAAAATTTGCTGATGGCTGTGGCCATAACTGTTCATATTGCCAAACTAAATTTTGTGCACGTTGTGGAGGACGAGTGTCTTTACGTTCAAACAAGGTATGTATACGTTATATAAACCTTTATTCTGATGTTGGATTATTTCATTTGCCTACCACTTTTTTCAAGTCTAAGACCCACACTTTTAACTGGCATACTTGGGACTGCACTACATACTGTAGTGGGTGGGCCCAGAACAAGATTTGATTTCATTGAGAGGTAGCTAAAATTAAATATATTTATTACTAAGCAACCTGTGACTCCTGGTTCATCATTTCAGAGATAATTCCTCGCAGAAGTCCTCCAGGCCTTCAACAACAGCAGAGCTGCTAATATACTGCCTTTACTGGAAAAGTTCTTAAAAATGTAGGGAGATGTATCTGCCTTAAAAATAGCCCGTGTTGACCTGTATAGAACTGTCAAACATCAAGAGTTGACCACAGGAGATATTTTATGATCTTTTATATTATGTGATAAAATGTTTTATGATAAGTTTTTAGCGCATTTTTTTTTTTATAAAATTTTCCAAATTCCATGAGACTCATGGGTCCCAAATTGTAGACATGTTCATACAATTTTCCATTTGAGGTACCTTGCTTGAAAATGTTTTTGATGCACTGTTCCGTCCAGTTAAATGATACAAACACAAAGAGTTTTAGTAGTATATAGCTTGGATGAGCCCATTTAGGCACGGAGTCCAATTCCTGAATGGATTAAAATAAGTTTTCTAATCCCTAATATGTGTTCAACTATATTCAGCTTTAGTTTCCCCTTTTTATTAAAATTCAACATTATGTGGTTACTTTCACCCAACATTCTTGCTCCTTCAGTTTCCTTGACTAAGTAAATAAAATGTACAATGATCATTTTCAAATCAAGGATAGCTGATTCTCTTGTATCTTCCTCCAAACTCCAAGGGAAAAAAGATTATAATTACTTCTCAGTCATATGCTTATTTTTCTCCATCTGTCACATTCTGTCAGGTGTTGACTTGAAGGCTTAAATATCCCCTTCCAAATTTATTGTTTCAGTATGTTTTAATATTGACTTATCTATTTATTTGCAAGTTTTGACTAAATGAGCAGGCAGTTATTAATTACTTTGTGTCACATGCTTTTAATTGTTTATTTTTTCCTGATAGTCTATGATTCTAAACTCTCTGAGTTCAGAAATATCCATGAGATGTTTCTGTACCTAAACAGAGAAACAGAAGGAGCCTGGCTGGGCAGAAAATCAGTGTGTGTGGGAGAAATTTCCAACTTCCTGACAGCTTTCCTATGTGCTTTCCTTGTGGGAAACTGGCAGTGAGCATTGGAAACCCCCTTCCCTTCCCTTCCCTTCCCTTCCCTTCCCTTCCCTTCCCTTCCCTTCCCTTCCCTTCCCTTCCCTTCCCCTAAACGGCTGCTGCTGGGTTGGGGAGAGAGCAAGAGAGTGCACAAATGGCCATGCCAGCAAAGTATAGATGAACTTGAGGAAGTGCATCTTTCTCCATTTACTTTCTCCCTGCAAGTTTCACACATGCAAATACTTTGATAGTGGGAACAGGGCAAGGAGCATCAATAATTATATCCATTTGCTCCATGTTCCCCAGCAACCTCTGGAAAGCTGTCATGAAACATTGAAAATAAGGATCATATGACCATGGCTGAACATAGCGCTGAACAGCGGTGGTGTAGCATCACTGAAATGATAAAAAATATCCCCAAATTTCATTTTCTTGGGAGTAATTCTGTAAGTTAGCTCACTTAAGATACTTTTTTTTTTTTACAAAGTTTTTCCCTATGATGCAGTGCTTCACTCAACTGAATATTATGAAGTATTGAACAGTTACAAGAATTTTAGGAGTATTTAGGAGTATGAATGTATGAACAAATAAATATATATTCCACAATTGTGATATAACAGTGAACTAAACTATTGTATTGTCATATACAGTTGTTCATTCTTACTTACTTTCATCATTGGAATATATTTAGGGAGTTTCTCACTCACTCATAGCTCTTTTGTAAAATAATTTTATTACTAGGAACCGTGGTGACGCAGTGGTTAAAATGCAGTATTGCAGGCTAATTCTGCTTGATTGCTAGCAGTTCGATTCTCACCAGGCTCAAGGTTGACTCAGCCTTTCGTCCTTCCAAGGTCGATAAAATGAGGAGCCAGATAGTTGGGGGCAATATGCTGACTCTGTAAGCACTGTGAAGCAGAATATGCCTAAATCCTATTGCTATTGCTATATGCTTCAAGATACGTCTAAATCTGCTGAGATCTCAGCAGATTTTTCCTCTGAAAACTAGATGTGAATTAGAAAACAATGCATTTTTGTAATACTTCTGGTTTGAATCTGAGGAGTAGGAGAAGAGGGAATAATCCTATCATATAGCACTATATGTATAACAGTTGCAAATACATTTCCTGAGATAGATCTTGGCTGTGTCATGTGAAGTATTGGTTGAGACAAATATTTGGAGGCAAGTCCCTGTCCCAGTTTATTTTGATAGATATACACCTCTCCTGCAAGGAAAATACAGCTTCTGATCTGACCTATTGTGAACTCCCATGTCACTCTCTCTATATATTGGGTCAAGGAAAACCAGTGGCTGAAATTAAGTGGCTAAGGAAGTAATGTGAGTTTTCTCATTCTGCTGCTTTACACTGTACTGCCTTACAAAAGAAAGGTTTATCAGCCTGATAGAATTTACGATTACTATTATGAGTGTACTGTAACATTGATGATTTTAAAAACTGAAATTAAACTTGAAACACTGACACTGGAATAAAAATTTGGAAGATCATAAAACCTGATTTTCCCCTAACCATTGGGATAGGATGAGTTTGGAGCCTAGGGGGACTGTTCATGTATTGTAAAGTGTTGGGTGGGGAGCTAGATTGTTGTTTGGCTTATTGTGAGCCACCCAAAGTTTTGACCTATATAGGTCAAATAAACGAACATTCTCTTAAATCTAAAACATGATAAAAAAATTATCAGATACTTGTGCCTTGATTAAAAATGTTTACTGATTTGACCGATCAGATTTTGTGGGTTGAAATTGAGGGGGGTATGAACTTTGCACAAGAAAGCAATATTAAAAATGAACATTTAAATTTGGCAGCCTAAAAAGTTAATGGTCCCGGTATCAGTATACGTTATGCATACAGATAATACTTGGGTTATAACAGCCATTGGGACCAGAATTTCTTTTACTAAGTGATAAGGTTGTGAAGGGCGACTTCAGTGACCCCGTTGCTTAGCAACTGCAATACCAGCAGTTCCTGTTGCTGTTGTTAACCAGATCCCACTGACAGTTAGCTGAGGACTCACCTTGATCCAAACCACCCCTGAGCTGGTCCCTCCCAGTCCCAAACTTCAATAAAGTAAACTCCCTCCATCCACCTATTTCCCCCCTTTGGGTCACCTGCTTACCTCCTGCCGCTAGCTGCCCCATCACCCAACCCTGCCTACTGCCAAAATGCTGGCATGCCAGAGAAGGCCCCAGTTGCACCAGAGCAAAAGAAGGACCTGATATGCTGTAGATATCGTTGCTCAATGATAGATGCACTTTCACATTTGAATTGTTTAAGAAAATTGAGTAAATGCTATCTGAATCTAGTATTTATTTAATTTGCCAATAAACATTGTCCGTTCTGATCCCTACTTGCCTGTTTTCTTCATGTCTCTCTAAAATCAGTGAAAGCCAGTTACATCCATAAAAAGCAAATGCAAATGGTTAACTTTTAAGAAAAATAGCTAAGAGATATACAAATGCTTTATTTCTCTTTGGCTGAAGGATCAATAACATACAAAAATGGTGGCTATTTTACAGTAATAACAAGATATTCTCCATTGTATTATTTTCTCCTTGTAATGATCTTGGAAAAAACATTTTTTAATTAATGAGATCACTTACCCCATATTATATTTTGTTAATTTGGGTCACAGCAAGTGTGTTTGCATGATGCCCCAAGGCTTGGCTGGAACTACCTTATCCCTGGATCCGGTGACTGTTTTGCAAATTGAGAGGTTATAAATTAGCCTGTCACAGATTAACCCTCTGTCCTAGATTTGGGTAATGCAGGACATCATGATTAAAAATAGGTTAACTTGAAACTAACCTTTTAAAACTCATTTTGGCAAAGGCAGTGGTTTTATTTATTAGGTATATTCCTTTTTTTCATTCAGGAGCTCAACATCACAGTTATGACATTCTGTGAATTCCTATCATATGAATTCTACTAATGTATAAACTTTGGAGCCAGGGCAATGAGAATTTTTTTTAGCAAAAAAGACACAGACCAACTCTGGAGGTTGAATGTTAAAATTATATTAGTTTGTTAAGGGCAATGAATCTGAGGTGATATTTATATTATTAGACTGATACATGCAAAGTGAATGCTCTAATTCTGTGATAAAGCATTCCTTTATAACTTACAACCTAGCTGAGGCACAGGTTAAAGGCTTTTCAGTTCTACAGCCAAAATGGTGTTTGAGTGTTAAGTTGTATTTGCCAACTGGTGAGGCATTCTGAAACAATATCAAATGTTGTTAGGTTTCAGTCATATGCCTTTATAAAAGTTAGCTAAGCCGTCCGTTGTTTTAACCACAGGTGTGTAATAGCACACCTAAGAGTCTTTTGAGTACAGTTGGGCTTCATGCCACAGCAGCAGGCTATTAACATTTAATATGATAGATTTGGCTTCAGCTGCTGGAAAGCCGTCTGAGGAATAGATAGACAGATTGCTAGATAGACAATGAAGACATTGCTAGTAAGAGAGTAAAGTTGAACATATCTAGGGTTTGCCTGGGCTTTGTGATTAGAATTTTGTCTAGACAATTCCTATAGAATAGCTATCTTAAATTTGGGGATTACTTACAAGTCTTTGCTTCCAAATGGATACCCTCCTTTTCTTTTTTGCTTGAAACAGTAATTAATACTTAGAGCAGCCTTTTATTTACCTCCAGTATTTACGAGAAAACTATGTATGAAGAATAGGTTTAAAATAGGTGTTAGGTTTAAATTCACTAAGTCTATAACACGGCATTTCTATTTTTTTTAAAAACCGTGTAAAGGAATAATTACAGTTGCAATTGCTTTAATTATCAAAAGATGCCTTCAGTCATGATCCACAGGATCAAGAAAAAAAGAAAGGAATTCAGGTAGTTATCAGTTTCTTAATTTGTGTTGATTGATTTTTGAGGGTGGATGTTATTATGAAGCTGGTCTTAATATTAGTAAAATAATTTTCTCAGTAAGATGGTTTAAAAAACTGTTTGAATTTATAAAGCAATACATTTTTGGCATATATAACAATTTATAGTAGCTGCAATGTATTTATGTAATAAACTCCATGCACAAATGATGTTTATTAAATGGGTATATTTACTAAGTACAGTTACTATAAATATCTTTACATATTTTCATTTTTCACAATTTATCACCAAATGTGATAGAAACAACATTTTTTATGATCTACATATTTGAAAATTAATTATAAGTTTATATTTGGTGGGGTTTTTGGTCAGTTTTAGTGCTCGGTATCTATTTTAACTACTAGTGGAATAAATTGTAGTTTTATACTGTAAAGCAAATTCTGTGCAGGAAATGAGCAAAAATAAGTTAACTTTTGCTCTATGTAGTTGACAAAGATTTGGGATGAGGGTAGTAGTCATTATATCACATAATTGTTTAAAACCTAGCAAAGTCTTTTTTAAAGTATGAAGTATTTTTTATTGGTTGATAAGTGAGCCATTTTTACTTCTAATGACAACATAGATTTTCTCCATGAAATCAAGTGTTTAAGTAACAATTTAATTGGTTAATTAGTAGTAAATAATCATAGAATTTTGCTTGTTATTTGCTGTTTTTTAGATTAATCATATCATTTAAAAATGTAATATTAAATGAACAGTAGCATGTTACCAAAACAGAATGGTAGACTAACATACAGTTTCAGATTAGTATTGAATATGTACTTGCTGAAGAATATAGACATTGATGCATTTTAACTGCATTGTTAATTCTATTAAATTCTGTTAATTTGTTTCTACTAACTTGTTGACTTTTTCTGTACCATCAATTTGTTCAGGATATTTGAATATTTTAATTAACAACTTAAAACAGTTTTATTAACAAAATGAATAGCAGACTCAAGATAGTGAAGAGGAGAATAAATAGCTCCTGCTAGAATTAAATCACCTTTCAGATATTTTAGTATACAACTTTTTAAGTTCTGTCCATTGGCTGTATTCTCTGGGACTGGTATAGTTCCAAATAATGTATGGCATCTGGCTAGGCAATAATAATATGAAATAAAGTAATCCATGAATAAACCTGGATACTTACCAAAGATGTATGACTGAAAATTAATTCACACTGTTCACGAGCACCATAGACTTGTGTTTTCTGTGGCGAAGTATTTTAAGAGAAGATAAATATTCAAATTTGAGGGCTGTTCTGATTATAGCACATTCTTTTACATGTGCCTAGGTGTTTGAAGATAGTACTTCTGTTTTTAGCATTTATGATGTTCCAAGTGCGAATCAGCACTGAAACACTTCTAAATTCTTTAGGAACTAAAAAGATTAATTAGGGTGACTAGATTTTATCTCCATTTTCAATGTGAAGCAGTTTTCTTATCATAGCAGCTTTCTGAGTCATAAAACTGGAGAGCCAGGAACAAGTTCCTCCTGTTTTTTTTAATGTAAAAGTTGCTGAATAAGGGAAATAGGTTTGATTTCTCCAATTTAAACTGATTATTTCCCATGAAGATTTTTTTTTACTACTAACAATGCCATAGATCAGGGGTGTCAAACTCATGGCCCGCGGGCTGGATGCGTCACGTGCTGGCCACGCCCACCCCTGGTTTAGCAAAGGGGGAAAAAGTTACGATACATCACATGATGACAACGTATCGTTGCGAGTTTGACACTCCTGCCATAGATAGATTTTCTCTGTGATGATCAATCCCTAACCATTCTTTCCAATCTCCCAATGGTGTACTCATCATCACTGTAATTAAGTCCAGCCACCTTGCTGCTGGTCATAGTCTTCTCTTACCTTCCCTATTTCCTAGCATCAGACACTTTTTCCAGAGAGTTGAGTCTTCACATAATGTAGGGTAATTAAGCCTAGTCATTGGTGCCTAGTCTTTTCCAGAGAGTTGAGTCTTCACATAATGTAGGGTAATTAAGCCTAGTCATTGGTGGAGAACTGTGTGTTGTTTGTTCAATGATTCACTGGTTTGTTTTCTTGGCTGTCCACAGTATTCTCGGAAGTCTTCTCCAACATCCAAGGTCAAAGTATTAATAACTTTTTCTATCTTGCTTCCTTTCAAGTTCGTATCATGAAAACTGATCAGCTTTTTTCTTGTTTAGCTTAACTTGGAGCTTGCACATAAGTAGTTTGTGATCTGTTCTACAGTCATCACCTAGCCACATGTTTGATGATATAATTGAACTCCTCCATCCCTTTTTAGAAATAATAAGAAATTTGATTTCTATTTACTCCATCTAGTGATGTCCATATATAGGGGAGCCATTTTGATTGCTTGAAGACAACATAAACTATGAAGAAATCACTGGAATGGCATTTATTTATAAGTCAGTCTCCTGCTTCATTTGGGTTTTTTTAAGCCGTGCAATCCAGCTACGTTTTTTTTTCCTTTCATTTTTTCCAACGTTGGCATTCCTGACTCTGATCACAAACAGTACATCTTACTTGCACATTCTATTGATTTCAAACTGGATTTGATCGTAACACTCATCAGCGTCCTCTTTTGCGTCAGTGATTAGAGCAAGTAACCAGACTTATTTGATAAAGGGCTTTATAAGTGATATTCAGCACCTTTAATTGCCACAAAAATACCCCAGCAATAGAGGCAGCGCATAGTGCAAAACTAAAACATGTGCACACACACACTGAGTCCCGTAACTGCCTGTGCCCCTGTGTTCCTTGCCAGCTGCAGCTTCTGGATACTCTATTCAATGTCACTCACCTCCCAATTAGATTACTGCAATGTATTCCGTGTGAAACCAGGTTATTTGCAGGACCACCCCCCCACACCCATATTTTTTCTACATGTCTTATTAAATCTAGCAGGAAGCACATCCTGTATGTCCCATCAATCAAAAAATGCCATATTGCAGGACCCAAAAAATGGGCCTTTTGGACTGTTGTTGCTTCTTATGAACACTATTAATCTCCAAAATTAGATTGGTCCCAATCCTGCTGGACTTTCAGAAGACCCTTAAGATATGATGGTATTCGTTAAGCATGGAGATAAGAGTGGGAGTCTGTGATATGCAATTTTTTTTAAAAAAAGCATAAAGTTTAAAACTCGACATAACAGTGATTTAATTCCAAAGTAATTATCACAAGAGTTGTCTCTATGCATACTTTGTTCTGGCTACTGAAGACTTATGCTGAATTCATTTGAATGTATTAGTGGTTATAATTACTTCCTCATAATGCCATCCAGCCATTTTGGAAAGTGATAAGATTATATTTTAATCCAGCAAGGCAATTGATCACACTCAATTCCATTGCTGGATTAAATATAATAAATTTGTTCCTATGATGAACTCCATGGTTATGATGAACTTAGTGCAGTTATATATTAGCAGAAATAATTTCCTAATCAATATAGCTAGAGTCCTTTTGACAAGTAGAATAGGACGAATTCCACCAACACCAAAGAACGTAGACACATTTTGGACAGTTTCATGTGACCACTTGTATATTCAATTATTGTCCATCTTGGTTTGTTTCACCTAAAAATAAAGAACGGTCAAGAATGTGCACCTGGAGAAGGATGGGGAGGATGTTGGCAAGAGCACAGGAGTTTCCTAGCGAGGTCTCAGAACATTCCAGAGAAAAACCCAGAATAAGAGACTGTGTAGTCCTGAACTGGATGGGGGAGGAATGAAGAGATTCACGGTAGCCATACTTATCAATGTGATAAACGTGACGATCCAGATTTTGGGTAACCATATGCTAAGAAAGAATAGGTTCATTTATCTAATGTAACACAAATGAAACCGATAATTTTATGTGTTGCCTCATTTACCTTACAGTTGTCGTCGGTGTCATATAAAATTAATGGGTTTTTTGAGATTAACAAGGCATTCACTGATTACAAAGCAAGGCGTAAATGTAGCAAAAGAGAAAAAAGTAGTTTATAGCTCCATCATACTTTGAATCACATATGATTCATACAAAACTGATTCTGTTTCTAATACTCCTCATAGATCCAGATACTGATTCTGAAGCTATTTTATTTAAATCCCTACAATTTATTCCCAAAGGAATTGAACTGGACAGAATTCCATACCTCAGGCCATATAAGCAGAATCACATTATCAAATCTGGAAGGAACAATGAAGGCAGTCCCAATGTTGTTTTTAATGCGCAACCTGCAAGATATATCAAATTACAGAACCCTTCCTTGCTAGATAGCTGATAGTCTCTGTTTAAGTACTTCTGAAAATAAAGTACTGTCTCCTGAGTTTTGTCTTCTAACCAACTGATCATATAATTAATCTTTCAGAATGTACTATATACTCCACCTTCCCTTGAGTTCTCAGAGCAGAGACACAGATGTTACATTACATCATGTCCCCTTACACAAAATTTTATGTAACTTTCACCCCCCCCTCTTGGAGATTGAGAGAAATTTCTCTACTTTTATATAGTCTACATCTGAGTGGTGTTTTCAGTTATAAAGATAGCTAGTAGGTAGTATTATTTATTACATTTAATTCAGTTTTGTGGTTCAGGATCTAGTTCTAGCCTGACTTTGTGGAACAGCATAAGATAAATTGACACTTGTTTTTGGGAGGACTCTTAATTCTCTTTCTTCTACGATAAAAATATCTTCTTTCATCCACTTTTACTATTCTGTGTACTCTTCGGTAGATACATTATCAATGTCCTTGAAATATTCTTAGAAAGAAGTAGAAAGTTATTGATCATTGAAATGATATAACTGTATAAAATTAAAAGTACTGAATCTATATTTTGGTAGTTAAAATTAGTGGCATTGGTCCCTGGTTATATTTTATAATAAACACTTTTTCTGCTATATATCTTTCTAAAAATAACAGTTGATAAGGAGAATAAGGAGCAGCTCGGGTCAAACGGCATTCTTCAGTCAACAACATTTTATTGGCAAGGAACAGATTTATAATCTCAAATAGGTGCGATTCTGTGGAGTACTACTTTTGCTTATCTATTTTTATTTATTTGATTGAAAGGTTTCATTCAGCAACCTTTCAAGGTTATGACAATGCTGAATGAGGGAGACAAACAATTTTGAATTGCACTTAAAAGCACACTGACATGGCAATTCATGTGCAAAGCTATATAACATGCACACATGTTATATATTCCCCCCTCTTCCAGTATTCCCACAACATCAGCATCTTCTAGATCAGGGGTGTCAAACTGGTAGCCCATGGGCCGGATGTGTCACACATAGGCCACACCCAGCCCAGCTCTGCGAATGGGAGAAACATCACAAAATGTCACGTGACGGCAACGTGACACAGCGAGTTTGACACTCATGTTCTAGATGCTCTTCAAGGATAGTTCCTCATAGAGCACATTGCAGTAATCCAGTCGGGAGGTGAGTGACCTTGAGTAGAGCCTTCAATTAAAAAAAGGGCTCATCTGGCACATAAGAATTAATTGTGCAAAGTTTTGGCCATACCTGCCGCTTGAACCAAAGCTAGAAAGGGAAGGTTAGAAACGAGAGAAAAATTATTCAACACGGTCAGGTCCTATGATGGGAGCAAACAATCACCTTTTTTAGAGCCACTGGAACTAGGCGAAATGAGCTGCAAACAAATCAAATAAAAAAATGAATAAACTACCACCTCTCTCAGAGAAGAGTTCACCGTTGTCAAGACCTAGTTGCATGACATTTCTTCAAAAGCCTTAGCTAGCTAGGAGGGCCATGGATCCAATCAGTGGTGGGTTTCCAAATTTTTTCCTACCAGTTCTATGAGAATGCCCTTCGTGCACACACTCAGGGCTCAAAGACTGCCCTCTGTGTCAAAACTGGTGAGCTGAGCTATTTTTTAGCTCAGCTGAGGCACAGCAATCCGCTCTGCCACATGAATCAGCTGAACTAAAAAAGGGAATATAGGAGAGGTAACGGGGGCGGGTGAGTGGGGACAGCCAGATGTGGTATTTGCCGGTTCTCCGAACTACTCTAAATTTCTGCTACTGGTATGCCAGAACTGGTCCGAACCGGCTGAATACCACCTCTGGATATAATGTATAGATAGCTGATCTTAGGCTACACACTTGGGGTAATTTTAACAGAACAACCATTCTTTGAAAAATTCGGTACTGTTTCTGTCTGTGAATTGCTTAAGCTCCAGAGTTTCAGAAACAGGTTTGAAATCTTTTCCAGACTGATATCAATGTTTTTTATGCATTCTTTTCTATTATTTGTATACCCAGATTCCAATTATAAATCAGGAGGACTCTGATGAGAGAAAATCTGGTGCAGTTAAGATATCAGGCTAGACACTGGGAGACCATGAGTTTGAGTTCTGCCTTGGGTATGAAGCCAACTGGGTGACCTTAGGCCAGACACTTGCTCTCAGCCCTAGAAAAATGGCAATTGTCAAGAAAACTGCAAGGATTTGTCTAAGCATTCTTCAAGAATTGGACATAATTGAATGCGAAAAAAATGATTCTGATAGCATCAGTAAGGCTCTTTATAACGTTCGGTGACAAAACTAAGCAAAAATGCAGAAATCCAAAAGGAAGTGAATACATTTTACAAAAAAATAGTGTCCCTTTATATCTAGTTGAAAAATAGGGTAATTGATTAAAAATAACCGAGTTCAGAAGACTATTTTTATTTTTATAATTCTGTTATTGATGAATCATTATGCAAATTTATACAGTTAGTACAGAAGTGAACATTTTGGCATTTTTGTTTTTCTTTAAATATTTATACTACCAATTAGCACTATCCTTATATATTATAGCACATGATATACTTGTATATGCTATAAAAACAAATAAGACTTTTAATATAAAATTAATGAAATTAAGCTAAAATTAAAATAATAATACTATCTCCAGAGAGAAGCCTTCTTTTCTTCATATCCAATCAGAATCTGCTTTCTTGTAACTTAAGACTATATTTGTGTCCAATACTCTGCAGTCTTCTAAATGACAACTTTTCACATATAGAAGAGGACTGTTGTATTGTTTCCTTCATTGTCTTTCCCCCCAAGTTAAATCTACTTCAAATGATGCATTTTAGTGAAGTCCTTTTACAATAAAGTTGCTTTGAAGAATAGTCATATATGTAGTTCTCAACTTTCAATCCTACCAGGACTGGAAATCTGGTTGTAAGTCATTACAATTGTAGGTCAACTCCCTCACATGACTAAAAGTTAATTTTATGGCTTTTTACATGGCAGTCGTTAAGCGAACCCATTCATTTGAATGAACATTTTTTTGCTGGAAATTCGCACAAAATGCCAGAAACCAGCAAAAAAACATACTAAAACCACAGTCATGTGGTGACAGAATGCCACAATGGTTTGCAAAGCTGAGCTGCCCAACATTCAGTCATGTGACTGTGTGATGTGTGTGGTGTGATCATTTACAACAGCTAGGAGTGCTCTACAGGTCATAGGGAGCTGCAGTGGCTCAAGTGGTTAGAACAGAGTACTGCAGATCAGCAGTTTGGCTGATCGAATCCCACCAGC
>JANHJO010005721.1:30133-41046 GCA_032468235.1 Pseudoxyrhopus heterurus | reverse complement strand
TAGATAGATAGATAGATAGATAGATAGATAGATAGATAGATAGATAGATAGATAGATAGATAGATAGAGATAGAGATTTAGATAAGATTTTTTAAGCACAGATCTCTTCTCCAAAAATGAGAAAGCAGTTGAAATTCAGATGGGCAGATGGCTGGCTTCCAGATAACTAAAACTGGGTACTTTCTGAGTCAAAAGAATCATATACTGCTTGCCCTGTTCAAACACATATCCTTAACCACATCAGTGGAAAGCTGAAAGACTTCAGAAGGTAAAAGCTGAAACAATGACAACACTGTTTTCCTAAGTTCCTAAGATAATTTTCTTCTCTGAAATCATTTGTGAATTTATACACATAATCTATATTAATCTTCTCCAATCTGGTGCCTGAGCACTGCATAATGCAAAGCTATTTTGTCTTTCAGCAAGGAGCTTTTTGGTTGTCCATGAATAGACTGACTCAACCATTAAAAACAACAACAAAGGATTGCACTTGGAAAGGATAGATCAGAATGCTTACAGCCGTATTATTTATTGATACCTCAACAGTTTCAAATCCCCTTGTTAAAACAGGAAAGGCATAATCTGTACGGATAATGCTATTGTAATTATATATTCAAAAATAACCACATTGTTTTTCTACAGTTTTCATCACAGATGTAGCCTAGTGGCTAATATATTTTGTTGCACAGCTATGTAAACTTATCTTCTGCTTAATATGTATTATGCTAAGTAGCCTCAGAAGAACACAGTGTGACACCTGTACTTCTTACCTGCAGTATATGATTCCAAATAATTACCTCTACCCAAACTAACCTGAATGTTAGAGGTGCGATATCAGTGCTGAAATTAAAAGCGAAGCTGTTGTGTATCAACAAATGACTTCTTATAAATCCCTGCTCTTCCTCACAAAACTTAGAAAATACAGGTAATCCTTGTTCAGTGTCCACACAGAGTGGCAATTCAGTCATTAAAGTGAAGAGGTCACTAAAGTGAAACTGCAATTACGCTTCTGAGTTTATTTCAGCTTTCCTTTGCTTTGCAGATCTGCAAATGTTGTCAATGTGAGGACTGATCACAAAGTTACTTTTTCATCATCACAACTGCAAATTACTGCTGTATGAGGCAATTGTTAAATGAGGACTGCTTGTATTCGATCTAGGAGAGCGGTAAAAAGATTTCAATCCCTCATAGATCACGGTTAGTATGACCCCCTCAAGCACCAGGTAGGCCATAATGTAACATCCCTGAGTGACAACAATGCTTGCCTATCCGTCTCTTATTCTGCGCGGCCTCTGCATTTTGGATCTTTTATTGAGTTATTTTATTGCAGCCTTAGGCCAGCATAAGAGAGAAAAACAAAATATGAAAGGGAAAGAAAAGAGACAGTACCATCTTAAATTCAGCGCAAAATAACCAGAGTTGATTGGATTGTTTTGAGCACTCACTGAGAGTCATAAAAGTCATAAAAGGAATGGCATGACTCTCAGCTACTGTCTCAGAAATTGCTAGAATGTCGTCTGATAGAAGAGAAGGTACATATAATTCATCTGACCTGCCTGGTTTATCACTAGAATAAAAACACTATAATTAAATTAAGGTCCAAATTTCTATATAGTTAGCAAAACAAAAGAATATGTCTTACTGTCTCTACCTTTGCTCAATCACAGATAAAATGTTAAATGGGAAACATGATGGAAGATTAAAAGACAAAAACCAATTCCCTCAAAATAGTTGGCTGCTTTTGCACTGAAGACCTGACCAGCCAGGGATCACTGATATCTTGAATTTGATTTGTAGCATATTTGCTGAAAGGATCAACACATATTTCTTTAGATAGCCAGCACAAGGTGATGGAATGCCTTAACAGACCTTGGAAATGCAGAAAAGCAAAAGAGTTAAGGAAGGAAACAGAGGAATAGGAGAAGCAACTTTTGGATCCAGGGAGGGGAAAACTTACGAAAGAAATTCAGAGTAAATTTGCCTTAATTACATCAATTGTACAGAGCAACTACTTTGCTGGGTTTTCAAGATTATGCTACATTACCCTACTTTTTAGGAAACCAATTGGTTCTAATTTTCTGAATTTGCCACCCTTACAGAGCTTGACACACAGTACTTGGAAATAACGAAGAGCTCTGTCTTATAACTTTCCCCAAAGGGAGTCCAGGTAACTTTCATTCAAAGCAATCAAGTCTGTAAAACCAGCCCAGAATCTTTGGTAAGTTTCCTTGGGTCACAGAACAGGGCATTTATCTATGTCACTATTTGACCAGCTGCTTTTGAGGCACCCAAACATAGCAGAGCGGTTTCTGTTTCTGCCCAATTATTACAGTAGAGAGCAAGGAAAATGGATCTGCTTGAGAGATCCAGGAACTTAGCACACTTTTTAGGTCCCTCTGAATTTTTTACATGGGGTCAGTCTGCAAGTCACTAAATGGGAGAACCTCCATATATAGTGCCTGGCCAGAAGAGATCCTGGTTCAAAGGAAAATATGTATACTTTTTAAAATATTTAATCCTTCCTTCCCACTCCATTCTTTTAATGGGTTAGTTTCTCCATGACAACCAGCTCCTTGACAGTGCAGTTAAGTGCCTTAGGGATGCATAACATGCAAACAGGGCTGGTTTTTCAGAGATCTCATCCAAGCAGCTCATGCAGAGAGAAATCTATCAAAGAAATGTGTTTATTGGTCTGGAAAATAGATGGATTGTGTCAGTTCTGCTGGGAGTCCTTTTTAAAAGAAGGTCTTCAAATTATTTAGGCTTTCCAAATTATTCAGGATTTTCTGTTTCTGTTTTTGTTTTTTAAGCTTATTTTAAGTGGTGAAGTGGTGTTTTTTCCCTGTCTGAGGAAACCTTTACTGTATCAACTTATGAACTGAAGAAAGGGATGGCAGAATTATCCACTTCTCCATAGCATTGTTATTGTTCTTGTTAGTTGCGAAGTCGTGTCCGACCCATTGAGACCCCATGGACAACGTTCCTCCAGGCTTTTCTGTCCTCTACCATCCTCCGGAGTCCATTTAAGCTCCTCGCACCGACTGCTTCAGGGACTCCATCCGGCCACCTCATTCTCTGTCGTCCCCTTCTTCTTTTGCCCTCCATCGCTCCCAGCATTAGGCTCTTCTCATGAAGTGGCCAAAGTATTTCAGTTTCATCTTCAGGATCTGACCTTCTAAAGAGTAGTCAGGGTTGATCTCTAGGACTGACCGGTTTGTTTGCCTTGCAGTCCAAGGGACTCGCAAGAGTCTTCCCCAGCACCAGAGTTCAATCCATTACACAGTATCAAAACAAAAGATGGTGAAATCATCCCTCCCACTATGAATGTTTCTATCACAAGAATTTGAATTTTGCAGCTGGCTTTTTAATTAGCTGGTCTAGGACACACAATCTTTTAAGATATCTAGAAATGTGATCCCTTTGTTGTGTCCAGAATACTTATTTCCTAATATTTATCTGGTGTTCCATGTCATCCATGCTGTCTCTTTTTCCAATGCCTCTGTAATTTCATTTTCCTCCATTTGTAGGTCATCTTTAGCTTCTTGGCCAAGGGTAGCAGCAGAGACCTCGTATTTTCTTAGTTCTGGACATCCAGAGTGATTCAGTGGAAGGGTTTGCTCCATTTGTAAGTTCTTATGGAAGCCTCTGCCCTTTCTGACATGCAGGATATTTCTGCCTTTAGTATACCCTCCCTGCCTTTTTCAAGAGGCAACTGTGTCCTATTGGTTATTTCTATTCTACGTTTCTCTAATGTCTGCGGTATTTTTTTTTTCTAATCCTCCAACCCTACACCTTGGCTTTAAGTTCCAGGCACTTGCATATAAGCTCCTAAACAGTCTCACCATTTGATTTTCTGCGATCTGCACATTTACCCGTATGATCTCTGTTTTCTTGATTATTCTTATTTCTTAGAAAAATCACCCCCATCCCCTTGCCCTCTTTCCAATCAACCTTCGGGTTTGTTTTTGAGTTTTGCTTTCCAATGGTCTTTTTATTGTGAAGTATAGTCTGTTTCTTTTAGTTTGCATTTGTAGTCTATACTTCCCAGAATCTGCTGGTTATTAGGATGTGTTATATAAGTACCATTAAAATATGTACTCATCATATCACAACGGTTTCCCTCCCCTCCTGCTCAATATCAGTTTAAAAGCTATTCCACCATAAAAGTATATTACACACCAACAGTATGATATCCTTCCGATTCAAATGGAGCCCATTCTTTATAACCTGGCTTATTTCCAAATCTGTCTCCAGTGCCTCAGAAATCTAAATTTAACCTATTGGCAATTTTATCTAATCCATGCAAGGAATTTACTCAGCTTAGCTCAACCTAATTGCCCTGCTTGTAGAACAGGTAACATTTCTGGGACAGCTATTGTGTGGGTCCTGGAAAATGACCTACACAACAGCCTAAATTTAGCTTCCAGACCATTTCTCAGATTATTGGTATCAGCAGACACCAAATTATTGGTTGCTCCCCAGCATTACCTCCCAGACTATCTAGTTCAGGGCTGTCAAACTCCCAGCCCACGGGCCGGATGCGTCACGTGCTTGCCACGCCCATGCCTGGTTTAGCGAAGGGGGAAAAGTCCCAATACATCACATGACACTACCGTGACAACGTGAGTTTGACATTCCTCATCTAGATGGTACATAAAGAGATGAGGAACTTGCATGTAGGTTTATTTCTGCACAAAATTTGAGGGAATAAACTTAGTACTGCGGGGAGCATATGGGTTAAACAAGTAGAAAGAATGTACTGGGTTAAGTATGTAGAAGTATGTCCTGCCAACTATTTAACCAAGAAGATAATGTGGATAATATTTTCCAAAAACAAAATTCAGACCTTTCAAAGAGCCATGAAGTAATAGTGACCGGATACTTTAATCACCCTGATATCTATTGGGAAATAAACTCAACCAAGAACATTTCAGCAAGAAATTCCTCATTTGTCTTGCTGATAACTTTCTTCTTCAAAGGATGAAGGAAGGCATCAGGGGATCAACTTGATCTGATACCAATCCATAGGAACCTTCACACGAGATGGTTATAATATTCCAGGGTTGTCTCCCTGTCCTGGGAACCCCGTAGCCTCATTCCTGTTCAACAGCTATGTACACTATATTAAAATGTGCATATGTTTAATGACTTTTGTTAAAAAATTTGTTAATAACAATTAGAGAAAAAATAATAAAAAACAGTAAATTGTGAAAAAAGAAAATAGAAAAAGAAAGATTATAAAGAAATGGCTCCTTGACAGCAGTTATACATTTTTACTTTTCCCCCTCTCTCTAAGGCTAAATCATTATTTCCATAAACTACGCTTTCTAATCTTCAGACCCATAAATCACAAGTTCATTTTTCTTTTCCTTTTTTCACCAAAAAGTCCATAAGGGGTTTCCAGTCACTAGTAAATGCAGTTGTTGACCTTTTTCTAATCAAACAGGTAAATTTCACCTTCTCTGCTAATTCTGAATGTATTAAATTCTGTTTCAGTTGTGGAACATTCAACAATGTTGCAAATCTAAGTTTTCACTGAACTACTGGAGATTAAAAAAAGACAGTTGTAAAAAATTCCAAGTAGGAAACCAGTATGAATTTAAAAAGTATCTAATCCATGCATATTGACTTTTTATCACAAAAGTGGAAAGTCCAGAAATGTCATCAAGAAAGAGTATATATAGGTTACCCAGATTAGTAAAGATTTTTCAGGAAAATCTACTGCTCACAATGAGTTGAGGTTAATGTAATATAAGAACAATGAAAAAGACAGCTACTTACTGAAAATGGCAAAGGGCTAATAGATAACAACAGAAATGAAATTTTATTCTGACTCAGTCTTTTCTATGATAGTTAACCACCAATTGTGAAGGTCAGATTTATGGCCATCACACTTATGGAAAATCCATACAATCTAGGACAAGTACCGAGAAGGGAAAGGTGGGTGATCAGGTGAATAGAAGGTAAGCTTTATTAAGAAAAATGAAGGAACTGGAAAAGTCTAACCAGGGGAGTAGATGAAGAATGCAATAATAACTTTCAACTATATGAAAGAAAGTCAACACTCAAGAAAACTGAGGATGGGTTTTCTGTAATCCCAGAGGGCATTATAGAGTGCAAAAGCAATTGCAAAAGCAGATTCTGATTGAACTTCTGAACAGTAGGAGCAATTTGTTGGTAGAATTAATCCAGAAAAGTGGGGAGCTTGTATTTGCTGGATGTGTTCAGCTGTCATGAACGCTTTAATTTGTATTGCTGAACTGAATAGATAGTTGGACCAAATTGCTTAAATAGCTCCTTATAGGATTCTGTGACCTTTGGTCTAAGTACTAGGATCATCTTAGTTTTTTGGGAATCCTAGAAAGGCTGCCTTCAACCAAACGTTGTACACAAGGAAGACTATTGAAAATATATGCTCTGTGATTAGAACCATGTGCCAGTAAGGAGCATGGTCCCTGCTCTATAAAAAAAAATTATCTGGAATAAAACTTAGGAAGTTAATTATGGCATGATCTACGGTTTCTTGCTCTCGAATTGCTCATATGAATTCCAGCATCTGTCAGAAAGAACATTCAACTCACCCATCATGATAGATGGCCACATTTACGGTATACTAAGAACCAAAACTTTCTTTTCCCAATTGCTAGTCTCAATTTTTAATTGCTGCTGCTACTTTAGATGCTATATCTAAAGATATTAATCACTATATTTGCTTTGCTCTTTAAAATTTGCATTATATAATGAACTTTCTTCAGACTGCTGCCCTCCAGATGGCTCTAGCAACAACTGCCATAAGTTTAAGACAGCACACGTAACAGCTGCCAATAGAATTAGGTCTGTTGTACTTCAACGTATCTGGAGGACTTGAGAAAAGTGGGCTTGGATCTAGAATCAACCTGGTGCCTGGCAGCAACAGAATCAATCTTCTGCCATGCTGATCTTTCTATTCATATTTGAGATAATATTTATTAATTAGCGATTCTCAATCTTTGATTGGAGAATCAGATTTTTGATTACATCTTAATTTATATTCCAATCTTTTAGTAGGTTACAACATCTAAAATTATTGGAAACTATATAATAACTTCAACCAGGAATATGGGATCAGAAATTAAATCCAAATTATATAAACATGATATGCCATACCCAAAGAAAACCTGGTAGAATGAAACATTTATTTATTTATTTGTTGGAACTTCTATGCCGCCCATTCCCGAAGGACTCCGGGCGGCTATAACATTCTATAGCAACTGAAGAAAAATGAGGGAGGGGCAAATGGAGCATCATAACTAAGCATGCTCTGCATCTTGTTTCAACTACAGGTAGTCCTCGATTTACAACAGTTCATTCAGGGACCATTCAAAGTTACAACTTAAAAAATGACTTGTGACCATTGCAGCATCCCCATGGTCACGTGATCAAAATTCAGATACTTGGCAACTGGCTCATATTTATGACGGTTGCAGTGTCCTGGGGTCATGTGATCAGTTTTTGCGACCTTCTGACAAGCAAAATCAATGGGGAAGCCAGATTCACTTAACAGCCATGTTACTAACAGCATATCCAACGATTCACTTAACAATTGTGGCAAGAAAAGTCACAAAATGGGCTTAACTCAACAAATGTTTCACTTAGCAACATACATTTTGGGCTCAATTGTGGTCGTAACCTTTACTAAATAGAGCTGATCTCATTCAAATCTGTTGCACTTTGGATGATTTGCAGAAAAACATTTCTTTTAATTTTCAGAATAATGTGAGGGAAGTTATCTCTAATGTAAGTCGAAGACATATTTTAAAGATAGTATAAACTGCACAACTAAGGATTAATGATTTGTGTGGCTATTACAGAATTAGTATAACATGATATCTGGATAAATGCCCAATTGCATCTTTGAATTGCATTGTGGGTCAGCTAGATGTTCTTGAAAACTTCTTGAAGCAGTCTTAGAAATAGACTATAAATTATAGTCTATTTAACTTTTATCATTTTAATTGCTCTTCTATTTATAATTGCTTTTGGATTTATCATTTTAATTGCCCTTCTATTTATAATTGCTTTTGGATTTCTATTTTTATTGCATTGTAAGCCACCCAGAATCACTCTGGATATCAAGATGGGTGGCATATAAATTTAATAAATAAAAGTACAGCGAGTTACAATACAGATAATCCTCGATTTATAACCACAATTGAGCCCAAAATTTCTGTTGCTAACTGAGACATTTGGTAAGTGAATTTTGCCTCATTTTACGACTTTTCTTGCCACAGTTGTTAAGCGGATCACTGCAGAAGTTAATTTGGTGACACGATTGTTAAGTGAATCTGACTTCCCCATTGATTTTGTTTGTCACAAGATCACAAAAGGTGATCACATGACCCTGAGACTGTCATAAATATGAGTCAGTTGCCAGGCATCTGAATTTTGGTCATGGGGATGCTGCAAAGTTTGTAACTCTGAAAAATGGTTCTAAGTCACTTTTTTTCAGTGGTGTTTTAACTTTGAACACTCACTAAATGAACTGTAGTAAGTTAAGGACTACCCGTATTTCCATACTCTAAAAATTATTTCCACAATAAAAATCAATTCAAACGAATAGATAACATTTTATTGGGATTTTGCTTTTCCCTAGGCTCTCACCTGCAGCCTCATATACCAAGTGCACAATATAAACTGAAGCTGAGATTCTGCTAAACCAAAATGGCATATTTTCCTCTTTTCTGATTCCCCAGGAGGGTCAAAATAAATAAATAATCACTCTGGATTGAAACTAAAGAGAAAAAAAAATCTATCAGATATTGAATATCAGTACATGCATGCATTAAGACCACCAGTCCCTTGAGATCCTTAGTCATAGCTTGGTTTCAAATTTCAGACTTCTGTGTTTTATTATCAACTGTTTATGCATTTTCAAAGCCAATCCGTATGTGTATATTCTTTTTGACTTCAGTTAGGGGTTGGGAAAATGTCTTTCTGATAGTAATCTGGCCTATGAGTAAACATAATGTCATGGGATTCTGAAGACCCCAGAGGACAGATGTTGCAATAACAGATGTTTCCAGGAAAAGGGGGGGGAACCCTTTGATTTATTCATTTTATGGAGTGGGAAAGAAATGAATTTACAGAGACCAAGTCAACACAAAGAATAGTAGTTAAATTTACTGCAAAGGAGAGTTTTGCATTAGATGATGGATATTTACAGTTTACCTCTCTATGTTCCAGGAGGAATAATTGATTGCCAAAAAGTGTGAAATGTAATCAAGCCAAATGTTGGTTTAAAAGGTTGAAAAGTGCCAAATACTAAAACTCCTGCCATGCTTCCTTTCTACACATGGGCATCTATGATCTCACTTAATGACTCAGATCCATTTTTAAAAAGGAGAAATATATTGTATTTTATTTTCTCTTAATTTATAACATCTGTGCTGGGTTTGCTTGGCAGAATCTCAGCCTGGCAAAGCATTGTGGGAATTCCTGGAAATGTGTGCTGGCCAAGCCCATCTTTGAAAACTAAAGAAAACACATAGAAAAGAAGTGAAATGCTTTTCACTTCCTTTATGTGATATTTTACGTGCTAGGAACGCCTGTTTATTGTTCAATATAAAATTACATCTCTCTTTCTATCTATATTATTGCACTATCATCTCTTTTTGCTATTACTTCCAAATAGTTTTGTTTCTCTAAAAATTACACATTCATTGTAAACCACAACAGACATAAGATATTATCTTTCTTCCTTAAGCGTATAAGGGAGAATACCAATCTTTATAAAGGGCACTCAACTAATTTGTTATTTACTGAGATGTCTGTACTTGGTCCAAGCAGTTAAAATGCTCACTGAAGCAACAAGGAGCATGGAAATATATATATACTGTAGCTTTATTCCATTTGCATGCCTTTATTTTTTATCAGTCCTAGCCTGTATATTCCCATTTTTCTTTAGACTTTTTCTTTGAAAATTTGAAATCCTTTGTTTTGCTTTGTACCAATTGCAATCTTAGCACTAAAGCAGCCCTTATTTTTGATCTTGGCACTGTTCCTTAATTACAAATATGCTTAGGAATTTGCTTAATTATATATTATCACTGCATAAGTGATTTGTGAACCTCTTATGGCTCTATAGATCCTGCGCCTACTTTTGGATAGGGTTCAGCTGATCAGTCATCATTTAGGCAGCAGAAACTGAATGCTATTTTGTACAGCTACCGTATTAGCTGCAAATAATTAGTCTTTTTCAAGAGAGTGGAGAGTGGGAATTAAAGCTATCTCCAGCAAACCTGAACAGTAAGATATTTGAATTGTATGTTGGTCTATGTCCATAAAAAAGAGATTGAGTTTTGAAGCCATTATTTATATTGGCTAATAATAAGATACAGATGCTGGCAAGAAATAGCTAGTGAGGTGTCTTCACAACAGGTTAAGTGGGAATATGCGCAAAGTATTATTTTATCAATGACTGGACACACAGCTTAGAAGATAACTTGACTCAATACCCTATTTAGCACATATGTTCTTCAACGATTGGCTATTGTCCTGGCTGGAAAGGGTCAACTCTACTCTCATAGCTCTTATGAATTCCCCTAGCCACATAAACAGCAAGTTGAGTTGTGTAGTGATTTGGAGGATGATAACTGGCAGAGCACTAAGTCTTTTACTTTCTTGGGTCCCAGAGACTAGAATCCAAGGGAGTCCTAGCCAGACTTGTCAATTATCACGAGAAGTTCCTATGAGTAGAGGGGCTGGATAGCCAGTCCAGGGGAACAATACCTTTTAAGTGACTCAAGTCAGTAAGAGACTTTGGAAAAAGTAAGAGACTCTTAATAACTGAATTTATTTATTTATTTAGCATATGGAAAATACATGGACTTATAGTGGTTCAAATGTTAATGTCCAGTCCACCCAGCCATTCAAGG
>JANHJO010005719.1:62996-80352 GCA_032468235.1 Pseudoxyrhopus heterurus | reverse complement strand
ATGACTGAAGGAGGAATTCTGGGAGTTGAAGTCCACAAGTCTTAAAGCTGTCAACTTTAAAGACCCCTGGTCTATCCCATAAGGTTTCTTTGGGTCCCAGGTCCTTTCTTTAAAGTTTGAAAATCTAAATGTTGCCTGTATATTGACTGAGGATGAAAGTAGGTCTACAAAAATCTATATTGCAAAAATCCAAATGACTACTACATAATGACAAAATGCAGGAATTTCAACATTTGATTATTGCAATGTAGTGGCCATCTTATTCCCCCTGCCCTCCAAGAGCATATCTAGTAGTCAAAATGAAGGCAGATATCCATAATCAGGTACAGTATTTGTTCCATAACTTTTGCGATTTCTTCATCTTCTAATGTTTCATCTTCAGGAATTTCTGGGTCAGGGGTTGTGTTTGATCGCCACCCGAGTATGTGTTCTTGACCAAATTCAAAAATTTTGTGAATTTTTTGGTCGGAACCCGATTTGGTCGTGGTCAGAAGCATTTGTGACCAGAGGTTCTTCTGTATCCACTAATGGGCTTGCCGCAGACTACCACATGTTGAATTATTGCAACTCTGGTGTATACAGGCAAGGTGAATCATTTTTAAAACCTATCAGGAATTGTGGAACAAAAAAGAGATAGGCAAGTGATAAATACTCCAACCAAAAGATCTAGTAAATGGACCTCAGATCAGATCAAGTTTAGGGGTAAATATTAGCAGTTTTTATTTGTCTTCAAACAAGGATAAAAATGAAAGATCTGCTTCATTTTAGGAATGTTCTATTTTAACATACAGAGCTCATTTAAACCTCAAGCAGAAGTAACAGAAAGCTGAAAAGACTTACTGCATGCTCTGAGAAACCAGCAACTTGAGAACTTTTCCAAAATATTACTAACCTATTACTCTTAAGAGGGAGAGAAAAGAAAACGCAAGTGACCAGAGGGATGTAGCATAGCTCATTTTATTGTTTAAACAGTTTTGCATAGGAAATATATCTGCTTCCAGTAATTGACTGCAGTATGAGCAGCTGCTAGCAGTATAGGCTGGATATAACAGTAAATCACATTAACTCAAGCTTGATTTACACCAGTTTAAAACTTGTGGCAGCTGAGCTTTGTAACCTAATGAAAAGTACTCCAAAGAACATGTCTGTCCTGCAAATAAGCAGAGTTCTTCTCCCCAGAACCTCTTCTTACAAACCTTCTGGCCCCCAAAAGAACCTGGTGGCCAGAGGTCCCGATTTTGTAAAAGTGAAAACTGCAGAGTATATATGCATCCTATGGGTAAGTTTATCATTACACCAAAATTCTGCATGCGTTTAAAAACAAAGCCAACGGAAGTACATCTAACATATTGGGGACCTCTGGCTCTGGGGAGAAGTGGAGAAGGGTAGATCATGCCAGAAGTTTTAAAATGGATCAACCCTGGTGTGTAGCTAGCAAGCAATAACTGACTACTTGTCACCTACAGTTGCACTAAATGTATCTAAAGAAACACACAGCCCTACAAAAAATTGTTCTTAGAGAATTATCATTGAGATTGGGGTGCTTCTTCCCAGTTCACTAAAGTCCTATATGATATAAGCACAAATTAACAGCTTGATGAAGACATAATCTAATGTAGCTCTTGAGAAGTCTAAGCCTGGGAAGGTGTCACCCCTCACATTCTACAATGTTGTAGTTTTCTATTTTTAATTTTTTTTTTTGAAGTAAATGTTATCTGAAACATATTTACAACTGAACTCAACAGAGACTGTGAAACTGAACAGGCACTGGTCATTATTTTTTTTTTAATTTCTCTCACTTTTTTTTCTTTTTGGTAAACATTTTTTTTTGCTGGTTTTTTTTTTTGTCTCTTTCTCTCTCTCGTTTTGCATCAACTTCTCACGAGTCCATGCAACTTCAATGCCCTCTATGAAGAATGCATAATAAGCCATACTTCTTTTTTTATTTTTAAAAAAGTCCTTCTGCATATAGATACACATTTTGCCACATCAGTCCCTGTAGCACAGTTTTCAAAACCATTCTGTCAAAAATACAGTAATACAAAGACTGGATTCAGTGGCACTGGCTCTCGCTGCCGTCCGTTGCTCTTTGCTTGCCGCGTTTAGTTTCGGGTCTTCCCGGAAAGATTTTGAGCACTAAACGCAACGGAGGCCTGAATGAGCGCGGGGTGTGGCGAGTGCCACTGAAGCCCCTTTCACAAAGTCAACATACATTTTAATTGCAACACACAGATAATCCTAAGGAGTAATAACTAGTGAACCCTTTTATTATATATATAAAAAAACTACTTACAACCATTGAGGAAAAAAAATTGCAACAAAAATGTATAAATTGACCGTCTCCTGCTTTGTCCCCTTTGCTATTAACAAATGTGACCAATAGAGCTGTGGCATGGAAACAGTACAAGAGTTGTCATGGCAATAGGTTTGGCTGATGCAAGGGTCATTGTGCTGGGTCAAAGGGCAAACCCAGTGGTCCATGTTATCCTCTGGCTGTGGGGCTCCAACACACCCACAACGTTTTGAGGAGATAGAAAAAAACAGGGGAACTCTCAGAAAGTGCAAATATGAAGGAGGCAGGTTTCAGCTCCTTCCGCATGGAGTAGGACATTCAATTTTGAGCTTTCTCTGTTCAACATGATTTGCCTGCATTGTTTTTCGTTTAGCATCTCTTATAGAAACCCATAAAAAAATAAAAGCCCAGGAAGCATGCAGCTGGCAAATGTTAACAAAAGACCTTGGCAGGAACATGTAAACTAGAATCAATGTCATGCTGGAGGCATTACTGCCAGCAAGGGTGTAGAGATTTTTTTTTCTCAAGGGTGAATACTGTACATCAAATGTGGGATGCAACCTCTCACATAGTATACAAAATTTAGAATGACTTAGATACAGGACACGCACTGTTGACAAAGCTCGGTATATCCTTGTGCAATCTCATTCAGTAAGTCCTTACGAAGCTCCTAATTGCAAATCCAAATTTTTGCTCCCTGAGGACACTGCTATATGAGACATAAGTACTGTTTTCATTTTTCTTTCACTGAAATTCTCTCCTGGATGCTCTGTGAACCTGCTCTTAAATACCATCATGTAACAATCACAACATTTTTGCTAAAGGCCATATATACTAATAAAAAAAGACAGTGGTGCTTCCAACATTCTGAAATGCTCCAAACCCAACTTTCCAATACTAAATACAACAAAATAACCTTCATAAAATATAACTTTTCTCCATTTACAATTTCTTTTAAAAGGATCAGTAATCTATGCTTTTCAAGCATAGTGAAATATCTCGTAACATGGACAGATTTTTTTTGTTTGTTTTAATACATAAATTAAGAAACTGGAGAGTTTTAACCCAAGTCCAGTTTCCAAACAAGGAAGATTCTTGTTTATGTTAGAAGTGGAAATGACATACATTCCCATTATAATTGCTAAAAATTAGCTTTACAAACGAGGGTGCTTTAAAAAAAATCTTAACAAAACTATACAGTGTACAAATTACTGTCTACACGCTAGGTGGGTCCATTAAGAAGATCCTCTGTTCTTCTCTTCATTGCAGCTTCACAGGTCCATTCACATATTATAAATGGAGCTGCCCACCTGAACACACAACTATATTGCTATATTTAATATTTTGCCATGTCTATGTACAGTCTCCTTCACTGCCTTTTTTTCCTTAGTTGAGCCTCAACTGTTCATGTCATTCTAGGGGAAAACACACTTCAGTGACACTGCCAAGAGGCAAAGGCTGCAAAGCAATTGAAAAAGGCAGAACAGTTCACATAGAACGGGGTGACTTGATTTTGTCAGAAATACTTCCTGATCAAGGAGGGGGATTACATTAGATTTAGAGTGTGTAACACTTCGTTCTGCACTGGAATTCTCAGCTCTGAGAGAAGTGTAGAAGATGTGGATACGATGGATCTTTCAATTAGAAAGAGAGGCAGGAAAAACCCACAGAGAGCATTATCCTGAAAATTTTGTCAGAATTATGGCCAAAATGACACAAGTAATTCAATGTCAAGAAAGTAGATCTAAAATAGCAAGGTAGCCTTTTACAAATATTTTCCTTTTATAAAAAAAAATACATCCATTTGATTGATGTATTCATTAGGTCAGGATTATTATGACATTGAATTGCAACTGTTTTCTGTCAAATTCTGCTTATTCTTTACACCAGGGGTGTCAAACTCATGGCCCGTGGGCCAGATGTGTCATGCGCTGGCCATGCCTACCCCCGGTTTAGCAAAGGGGGGGAAGTTGTGATACATCATGTGACATTTAACACCCCTGTATTATACTATTGCACTTTAAAATCTGAATTCAACTTGGTTTCAGTATTCCCAATGAAATAAATTATTTCTGGATTAAGTGGCTGCCGCACTCCTGCCATTTTTAATGAAACTGTCCCTCATTAAGGGACAAACTGAAAGAACAGTGCATCGTTTTGTGGCCCACCAACTCTTAGTGTTTGTACATACATTTCAGTTCTTCCTAACAGCCATATATTTAGTGAATTAATTCACTTACAAAGGGGCTCAGAAAAAGAGCCAACATATAGTTGGTTTCATTCTTACTTTAGCTATAAATACAAACCTTACCAACAATCCTACAGTTTTACAACTGCCCTTAGACTTTACAGAAGCAACTTTCTCAAAAAGGCATTTATTGGTGCAGATCAAATCTGAAAGGGAATCTAATTCTCTTTCAGCATAGATAATTCTCAGCACTATTTTAAAGAAGGCTGCAACTAAAATACCAACTAATTCAGTGGCATTGCAGGTGGAAATTGATTGACATATTGCACCTAGCACCAAAGGCTATGGTCAAAACAGGAGATCAGGATTTTTTTTTTAAATTTATTTTCAGGATTATTTTTTATTTATTTTATGGCAACCTTAAACACTGCTTATTTCTAGTTGAGAGAAACATTTTGAAATACTGCTCTGAAAAAAAGTGAAAGTTTCCATGAATTTGGACAGAGTAGCTAGTAGTAGTTCCTCTGGCTCTAATGGCACTATTTTGGGTTACTCTTCTTTAAAATAATTTTATTTTACTTTTTATATTGCTACACTTACTGGAAGGGAAATTGTACTCTCTCTTAATTTTCATCCTTTTTTCAAGCAGTATAGCTGCTTGAAAAGGGCAGATTAGAAACTGTTTAAAACGTTTCTTTATAAGGTTATAAAAGTGTATGAACTGCCTATCAATTTACGTTTGCTGAAACTAAAGGCAAATAAAAATGGTGAGTTAGTAAACACACAGACTGAATACTTCCTTGGGTTTTAGTTTGTATTTCAGTACAGACTCCAAGGACAAAATACCTACATCCATGCCAGTTATGAATACTAACATTAGATTTGTACTTACATTCATTTCTATCCTGGAGACAATATGGGATTATGTTGGTTGGTTGATTTTCTTTCACTGCTGGTGCAAAATACAACTGATGGGCATTCTCTCAACACCATGTCTGCATGAAGTGTTATTTAAAAAAAATAGATTGTAAGGCTAAATCATTTTCATTTTTACCCAATCTAAGCTTTACAACTAGTTATGAAGAAAAGAGCTAGTCTTTGTGAGAACATAAAAATAAGATTGACTACTCTTGCGTTCTTGTCAGTACTAGAAATACAGTGTGAAAATTAACAATTTCATAGTGGTAGTTTTGTGCAAGGAGGCTCTAATCCCATAGAATCACCCTTTATAATTAAGCCATCAGAGCTGATAGTTTTCTATATTACTAATTTTAGTATCTAACAAGGTTGTCCACGAACACATTGTATGTGTGCATTTTTGTGCTTGGCGATTTGTACTGAAATATAGAATCATAGATCTATATGGGAGAAAGGTTATAGAACGGATCTGATCCAGCAAAACAATCCACTAACTGATTAGTCACTCAATGAGCCAGTCCTTCATTCCTACCTGACCACCGACAATAGAAATCAGTGATGCTGGGGAATGCTGAAAAGAAAATCAGAATCTCATTTCTTGTAAAAGGACAAAGGAGAAGATATCATGGAATTCCCACTGGAGATGTCTCCACTCACAGAAAACAAATACTGAATCCAATTCAATACTTAGTATACAATTAGCATCTTTACAAGATGTTTCGTCTCATAGCATGTACTGTTCTGGCAGTATATGCTATGTGATTTTTTAAATCTTAAACTAGGCTTTTATATGACGGATATATAACTTGCAAAATTTTACAGGGCTTTTGATCTCTGTGGGTTTTGAGACTTTTTTTTAAGTAGATATTTTTTTCTCAAATCAGGCCTGCCTCCAATAAAATCCATTATTATTTATTTTTCATTATCACTATGCCTGTTTTCAAACCAGAAATGATTTTAGCTTGCACCCCAGGTGGAAAGTTTAAAAGAAAACACCATTTTAGTCTTTTGTTTTTGTTTTTAAATCACAGTAGGAAGAAGAGTCGCTTTGTAGCCTTCACCCAGCCTTCACAGCTACACTGTCAAGTGTTAAAAATCCTCCCCACCCACCCCAGAATATATAGATATATGTATGTAGTTTTTTTTTAAAAAAAAATCCCCCGTCCATCTCTTAGTACACAAAAAGGACCTCATCACACTGCAAAAATAGCAGTACCCACTTTGGTCAATTAAAACAAACAAACAAACAAAAAAGCATACATTAATCTTTTGTCTTTTAAATCTGTGTACTTACCTATAATAACCAATACAGCTAAAAGCACTACCTACATAGGCAAAACTTGGTATTGCATAAGTCGTATAAATTTGAATCCCCTCCCCCCAATATTAATTGGAAGATGAAAAAACATGAAAGATTAATAGAAAAAACACCAAAATACTGAAAATATTGCTGGTCGATTACAATTTTTAAGCGGCAACTATACACAGCCATGATATGCTTTATAAATGTGAGATAAAGTTATAACTGCTTAAAAAATCCATGATGTCGCTTTTGTTGTTGTTGTTTTCCCATCTGGAGTACAAAATATTTTTTCATAAAAATGGTACAGATTTAAAATGATAATAAATGCAGCAAAACAAGTGTAGTGATGTCACTTTTTAGATTTCAAGGCAAGGCACGTTATGTGGACATTATAACTTCGTGCAAATTAGGATTACTGGATAGAGTAGTTTTAATTATTCTTTTATAGAGACGTAGAGGCAAAATGTATCCGCCCATGCACAATATTGTGTATATGAGAAATCTGTCAAACAAGGCTAATTTCTGAGAGCACCATGCAAGTTTTCAGCACCCTGTCATTAGGCTTTTTAAAGAGTGCATTTTTAAAAAATATATTTCAGATCCCCTTCCCACAACCCGACAATCTATCATTCCCATTTGTAAACCAGAAGCTATGCCCCTGTGACATGGATTTACCTCTCTCTGTCTCTGTCATGAAGGTTCTAGAGAACCTTTTCCATTATTTATGGGTTCTTGATCCAACCAGTAACTTTAAATAAATAAGATACCTCAAAGGAGGCAGAAGCTAAATCAACGTTAAGTGCTGTGTTTCAATTAATTTCCTTTTCTCAAGTAAATGATTTGTCTTGATTTAGTTAATGCCTTTTAGTGACCCCTCCTTTCAAAAGTGGGGGAAAAATACATTTGTTCGAAATACTTTTGAAACTTATCTTGTCTTTTAATCCCCTCGATTTAGAGTCCAAGGGCTAAAGGACTTATAACAATTATCCCCTTTAGATACAGGTTTTAAATTGCACTTGCCTCTAATGTTTTCATTAGCATGGGGAATTATTTTAGTGTCTTTCTCAGGTTTTTTAAACTGTCATTTGAGAAGATAACACTTTCTTTTACCCAAAGTAAGGCATTGATTTTATAGAATGCCTGCTTATTTAAATGACTTCTTGAAAAATTTAAACTGGATAACACACTAAGAAAAGACTGGGTTAAGGACCTAAGTTAAATAAATTGGGGTTGACAACTAAAAGCTGAATTTGTTTCTTTTTCTTTGAAAAATCTTTTAGAAACCGGACTGCTGAGGAAAAAAAATGGCTTCTGGCCTTCCTTCTCCTGCAGTTCTGTGGATGCCTCCTAGCCTTTGTTTTGAGAGCTAACTAGGAATAGTGATCCCATGCGTATTGCGTAAACAACAAGAATACTAAACCAATAAACTAGCTTATCATGCAAATATTAAGGCATCTAGAAAGTCAGTTAAAATATATTGTCAGAGACAGAACATCTATTTCCCAGTGGATTTCATAGAACAAAGGCTACTCAGGAGGAGCATCTTTCCACGCATCAGTGAAATATCATCGATCCTCTCCCCCAATCCTGCTTTTTGTGGTTGCTGTTGTTTTGCCATTACAGTTTAGGGAATTAATGATTGTAAGTGCTGCAAATTGCTGGTTTATGTTTCTTCTTTCTTCAGTTTCTTCTTTGCTTTTTGTCCCATCTTCCTTTCTTTTATAGTATTTGTTCAGTTTCAATCTCCCTCAGTTGCTTGTTTCTGCTTGAAGAAAAGGCTCTCCAATTATGTTCAAACCATAATTTTGGACATTTGTGGGAAGAATTGATGTCCTGTTTGATACTTGAAAGGGGACCAAGCTAGCCCAGGTACCAGGACTGTAAAGGAAAAGAAAAAAGAAAGCAGAAAAACATTTAAAATGTTGACGTAGCAACATCTTTGAATGAACATCTGAAAGCCACCCGACTTTGAACAATAATTCTAACACCACATTTTAACTTCAAAGTGCAAATAGAATATTACACAATGACTGATTGCTCTATCAATTTAATCCTAAAACTAGCTGTGGCAAATGAGTAAGTGCTTAGTATATAGGCTGCTTTCTGCCATTTAACACAACCCTTGATGCTTGCAGAGTAGAATATTGTTCCTATCAGCACAAGCTTCTCTTAATAACAGCATTCATGTTTAATATGCAAGTATAGAGAAACAATGCGTTTTATTTTTTTCCCTTTATATAGGGAGACTATTCAATGAAAATGAATTATAGTCAGCAATAAACAGGATTCTTGTTGCAACATAACTTGACAACTTTAACATTTGCCTAAGTATTTCAAACTGCCCACCATATTGTAATTGTGTTAAAAAGGACCACACAAAGTATTTATCAGTGTTATTTATGAATCTTTGGAGAATGGTACAACTCTCATAAGTTATTGTTATGCAAATCCACAAGATTTTTACAAGCCTCCGACTAGCTGTATATAGATTAGGTTAAAAAATACACCGCGTTGGCCTTTGTATTATAACTAGATTTACACATTTATAGAGGAAATAAAAATTGCTTTAAAATATAAAACAGTAGTTCCTGAGATAGATAAATATTCAGATTAAATGAAATGTTAAGAGTGAGATTCATGTTCTGCAGTACATTTTTATGACCCTGTAGTGTCTTAAGGACGTATCACTAGTATGCATAAAATCTTGTGGTTGTTGCATCTATATGCATATAACATTTGCCATACAGATGCAACATCAGGTTCCCTCTACCACGTGATCCACACATATTCTGCTAATTGTAAATCTTATGATTACTATAGCCTGCCATGGCTAAATATTTTTCTTGGCCACTGATGGAAGTGAAAAGACCTAACATAAAGATTGTGTTGTTTTCTGCAGGGTTTGATCTGCAGGATTTGTGTTGTTTTCTGCAGGATTTGATGCAGGAGTGACAGAAGCCCAAAGAGTAGCATTAAATTAGGTGTTTTAAGACAATTTTTAAATCATCACTTTCTGCTTGAGAAGTTCTTTTTGTTAGTACTTTGTGGCAAATGTAATGTAAAGCGGACTTAAAATATTTCTGTTCTAGAAGTCTCACAGAAACTAGGCAACGCCATTCAGTCCTATTTTTAGAATTAATGCCCAATTAAGAAGACCATACAGACCAACTTAACAGAGCATGCTCTGGTATTTTTTTCAGGTCAAATAAATCTTTTGATTTTTTTTACTACTATTATAATAACAAATTTTAACAATTTTATGAAAACATGTAATAAGATGTTATATTAAGTAACTGAAAGAATGTTATCTATAAAGTTATTAAGGAAAATTATTGACATGCTATTATTTAACTTTTCAGTCACTGATAAATGATGCTAAGCCAAAGTCATATCTGAGACAATGCCTGAGAACAGGAGACCTATTTCCTATATGTCAGATTTCAGTACAGTATATGCCTTAAGAACAGATTTAGCACACATAGATGCCTGGATCAAAATTAGGCCTTTTATAAAACTTACAGGTTATAATCAAGCTATATTGTAGCTGCTATTATTTTGTATTTTTAATTCTAATAGATCTTGAATTTTGTACATCATCTTTACCTTTTTAATTTAGTGACATATATTTACACATTTGCCCATTATGTTAATGCATAATAACATTAGGCAAAGCAAAAGTTAAAAGAGAAACATTTTATAGCACATTCTTTGATTGTTATAAGCCACTAAGAGTTGTTGAGAGTCAAGTGGCGTACATGTTTTAAAGCAACAATAATAAGACAGCCATCAATGAAGCACTACTCTGACATAGTTGTAGGTTTGCTTGGTCTGAAAAAGATGAGAACTGTGTCAGAGGTTTGACTACACTGGACAGGTCTCATCGGACAAGTCAGATGAAGACAGTGTATCCCATAAATAATGTAGTACGACGTAACTTATAGAAACCTATAGAAGACTGGTCATCACCTGGATCAACATGGACTATATACTAGATTTTGGAGGTCCTGTACATCTGATGACAAGTGGACTACAGGATTCAGGGCACTATTTGAACAATTAGAGCCAACAGCTCTGGACTACTAGAAGAAAAACTGCATTATTTGTTCAAAATATACAAAGACTTGATAAATCAGGTCCAATGAGAAAAGGAGATCTGAAAAGAATGTACCCATTCTGGAAAGAGTAACATTCAGAATCAGAAGTAACAGAACAGAGGATAGCAGATTAATGTAGATCTGTCAGCAGCAGAGAAAGACAGCATTGCTATTGAGCCATTCTCATTCCCATAGAGATCCTCAGCTGGCTGAGGAATTCTGGGAGTTGAAGTCCACAAGTCTTAAAGTTGCCACGGTTGAAGACCCCTGCTCTACTCTACTTTCTCCTCAGAAAGAACAAAGTCCTCTAGCTGAAAAAAGCAGAACTGAAACAAATAACTGAGCATATGGAATACACAAAAATGACAGAATAAAGTTGCCTGCTTTGAAGCTTGTGACAAAAAAAACCCTTAATAGTAGCACAAGTATTAAAAGATGTCAATACTGAAATATTGAATATAAGAACCAGCTTATTGCAAGAAATATACTACTGATGTACAGCACAGTTGCAGTTATAACTGAAGGCCTTGGATGTAAAATCAACAAACAAGAAAAAAAAGCAAAATAACCCATTCTCAAATTGAAAAGTCAGATTGTAAAATAAGATCAGCACACTAAGATCAGATGCAATCAAATTAGAACAGAGGAAAGAAAAGAACTTGAAGAACAAGAATATCAAAGAATACCTGTTCATAAAATATCACCTAAAGATAAGGAACACCAAAGAAGCACTGAAAATAATAAAGCAGAAAATAACAGCCATAGCCAAGAAAATCAGTTGATACTAAGCTTCAACTGCACACTACAGATAGAAATTCAGTCCAATCAGAAATGTTTCTACCAATCCATCATTGGAGAGACTGCAATGAAACAACCAACACCTGACAAAGAAACAATATAGTTCTGGGCACAGCTATCTAACAATCAAATAAGAATGCAGCTTGGATAAAAGAGGCCAAAAAGGAAAAAAATAAAGTTGAAATTAAAAAACTTGTAATAACATCAGAATTGGTGGAGAAAAGGAAGATCAAGAATTGGTTGGCACCAGGTGAAGATGAATTACATAGTTTTGGGTTGAAACAATTGAGTAATCTGCACTCATTCATGCCAAGCAGTTTCAGAACATATTGCAAGGGAACTGAAATTGAAGATTGGTTAATATGTGGCAAAATCTACCTGAAAATGAAAGATCTAACCAAAAGGGCAGCCCCAGGCAACTGCAGGCCAGATCCTTGGGAAAAATTCAATAGCTAGACAAAAATGCCATGTCCAGTCTAAATATCTAGCTGACTGTGCCACCAATAACAATAATAATATTTTTATTTTACAATTCAATTCTTTCCTCTATAATACAGAATCATCTAAGCATACCTTTTGGTACTAATCCTCTTCTGTATATAGTCTACATTCCTTCTTCAATCATTTATACTTGACCTTATCTTTTGTTGTTTTACTATATATTTCTAAACTATGTCTTAGCCATGAAAGCCAGCTGGGTGACTTTGGGCTAGTTACTCTCTCTCAGGCAAACCCACCTCACAGATTGGTGTTGTGGGGAAAACAGGAGAAGGAAGGTGTGTTGGATAAGTTCACTGCCTTGAGTTATTTGTAAAAATAATAAAGGTGGGATACAAACAAACTAGTAAATAAAGTAGACAGAAACATGCCCCTATATGCAACTGTTTTTGCTTCTTTGAATAAGTCATTCATACAAATGAATGCATTCTACCAACTTAATTGGGCTTCTTAATTTTCTCCATCTTTTTGTCCAACTTTAATCAACATTCTACCAAAATACACTAATTCATTGGCTTGCTCTAATTTTTTCCCTTTACATATAACTTTCATTCATTCACTCTATTTTCATTATCAAACACTACTATTTTGAATCATTTGTTTTCAGAACTGTACTTTTCATACAATCTAATATTAGCTGCAAACAATTTTCATTCATCAATAAAAGTTCAGGGGCATTCTGTTCTCAAAACACTTCTACTGCCAGAACCAGTTAATTTTTTAAAACATTTATTAATACTTTTATTACACAATCAAGAGAATACTACACATACTTCTTTTATTTCCTGCATAATATTGAACCATTTGCCAAGCATTTCATCTCTTTTCATACCTTCTTCTATCACATACTATTTACATTCAGCACTGAACTTGAAACCACATTCTTGCAAAATTCAAACCTATTTGCTTTATTATACACTTTCACTGTGTCAGTCTATGTACAGTAAACTTTCTCACAGATATAAATTCTTCCTATGAATACTTAAGGAAATAATTCCATATACTTCTTGCATTCACACTTGCTATTACTACTTTCTCCTCTGTGAAGGAAATCAACTGCATTCTCCAATCCTCAGGCAAAGATGCATTTTTATACACATATTAAATAAATCACAGTGACTCCATTAGCATATCTGTATTTAATATTTTTTAAAATTTGACAGTATTTATGATTTACTTTTCAACATTTTTTATTCAATATTAACATAATATTCATTTCAATTCTTTTTCGAAATGTTCTTTTACTTTTCAACATTTTTTTCACTACTATCCATTTAAATTCTCCTTTTTGAAATATTTTTATCATTCCCATAGAAACCTCTAAAATATTCCTTCCAACATTCTTTCACTTCAATTCATCACAAATCATTTCATTACATTTATTTTTAAATCCATTCACTCTGCCAAATGCTTCATTTAGTCTACATCTCCCTTGAATAATTCTGATTTTTTTCTCTCTATACAAAATATATAGTCTTTCTCTTACACACACTTTTTGCATTAACATTCTATCTATGCTTTTTTCTTCAACCATAGATTTTTTAATTTCATATTTTACCAAAAAAAATTCATACTTGCTAGACTAATTCAACACACTTTTTTGGCAATTTATGACATTAGTCTTTGTTCTGTTTTAAACAGTTATAATCTTTATGTCTACTTTTTATTAATTGGGTTGAGAAATTATGTCTTATAATATATTTTTCTAAGGATTTGTCTTCTTGCAGCTGTTTTACTTTCACCCAAGTGTGAACATCATCCTTCTATACTTAGTCTTCAAAAATATGTTTATATCACTTTTACCATCAATAGGCATGAATAGATTTATGCTTCAATTGTGTATCTGAAACAAAAAGAATTTCAACTAAACTCATACTCATAAATCTTCATTCTCGTTCATTTGAGATTTCCAAAGGGCCCAATCCCACTCATTCATTTATGTCACCCAATAATATTTTTCTCCTTGATCACATTCATTTACAATGTTGTGCTTTTTACCCCCCCAACTCATTCCTCATTCTACTATTATCACAATTCACTGAAGTTTAATATGGATCTCTAAATCTATGCATTCATACTTTTATTCACACTCAAAAAAAACCCAGATTCACAAATCTGTACCCTTTAACTTATATTTTAGCCCTTTCATTCATATTTAAACCTGAGCCTTTACTTCCATGTATTTATTCATCAACTCTACTCCACAAAATTATTTGAATTGAATCACCTTTCTCTTCATTTTATAACTATATAACTTATCTATCATTTAGTTTCATTTCACTTCATACCATACTTTGTACCATGTTCTTTTCTTACATTCCAAGTTGCCTGGTTAACCTAAGTTTTCATATAATTTTTTAAGTTAAGACAGAAATTAAGCTACCAGTATGGTTGTACCAATGTCACGTGCAGCTTTCCAAAACACAACCGTAAGTGTAAAGGAAGCCAAGTTCAATCACTAGCTTAAGAGTTGCTTTTCAAGTTAAAATAGTGTTCCCACATCCCAGCAACTAATAATACAATATGACACTTTCTGGATGCACGTTATTGCAACAGTGATGAAAACGATCATGGCCTACTTTAGACATTCTGGACATTTAAGAAGGTGCCGAGGAAACTATTCCAAAGATCAAGAATGGAATGTGATATTATTATAGACAGAAATGGCAGTATGTCTTGAACTTATAATAATTAGACCCAAGTGACAAACATCCTGTTCTTGGGATCAATTGTTCATATGCATAATTAATACATTCAGTGTCAAATTTCATGATTATTTCAGAGCTTATCTGTTCCTCCTGCTGCCACATCTGTTGGTTCCTCATCCTGTATACAGGATATACCAACAGAACTTATTTTTAACTTTTGAGAGAACAAATCAGAAAGTGAGTCAGCATCTCTCTCTCTCTCCCTCTCCCCCCTCCCTCCCTCTCTCTCCCGTCCTTGAAACCCTCATCCCTAAGTTCCTACTTATCCATTTCAATGGCAACTTCCACATAATAGTGTTTGTTTTTTTCTTTTCTTTTTTTTTAACAAAAAAGCAATCAAATATTTATACTAAGTTGAACAGGCTTCATCCACCTTTTCCTTTTTCCTTACCCTGCTCTGAAATTGCTTTAAAAGGGCCCCATATGCTGCATTTCTTTTAGTGAAACACTATATTGTCACCATGTTCTCTGTTGGCCTTGGCGACAGAAAAAGTTGGAAGGGGGGAAATGGCCCGTGTGTACCCCCGACACATTGTTTTAAAATACAGTACAGGAGACATCAGCCAAAAAGCTTATTTTTGTATCATATCAATCTCTTTTTCCTAATTTTTTTAAATTTGCTTACCTCAATCCTTTCAGAAATTATTACTTAAAAAAATAAAACCATACCAGCATTGATTTTTTTTCTCCTAAACTACTTCACAAGAGATGCTTAGCAGGTCATGATACAACTTTGCAGGCACTGACGTAGCCAATCATTACCATATATTTATTTTATTTGGTAAATGTTAAGAGAAACATCTCCTGAAAAACTGTGCCCTTATTTATAGCTGAAGACATTACGTAGACTAAAATTGAGTATATACATGTTGTGATCTACAAGGGGTTAATAGTCCACTTCACAGCTGACAGCACTTTCAAAACATGCTCCTCCTTTCCTAAAAGCACTGCCAAAATCATCTGACAGGAAACGTAAGATTAAGTTTATCCTACCTAACAGAACAAAAGGGTGCTCAGAACAAATAACTAGTTTACTCTATTGGAATCTCGTTTCACAAAATACAGTTGAAGAAATTGTTTTGTTTCTTTTCCTTTGTGGATTCTCCACTCCACCTCATGTTGGTCATATTGTAGTTTTGCTGCTTTTTCCATAAATGTTAATTTAAAGTGCCAAACATAATCATGTGGAAAATGGACATTATTGATTCCTAAGGTCTATTGTTTTCCCATTCTCAGTCCCTGAAGTTCAAGTTCAATCTGGAATTACATCATGTCTGGTTTCTCCTGGTTACCAGACGGCTTGAGACGTGACCACAGCTACAGAAAAAAACAAACAGCCTTCTTCACGCTTCGGCTTCCCTATCGATTCAAACGAACTTTTTTTTCTTCCTCTCAAGTATGCTTCAAGTATAGAGCATGGTTAATTTAGAGATTAAGTTCCAAATTAGATTATCTAATGGCATCTTAATGGATTGCTGACCCATTTCCTGTGGGATGGCAGCAGGCAAGTCTGGCTGGAATACAATTAATTTCTTAGGAAGTGTTCAGAAGATGTTTGCTTAAATGGAAAGGAAACATAATTCTCTGCACATCTTTCTTTATTAGAGAGCTGGGTGAAACTATAACTGAGATAGTGACAAACTGATACAAGCCAGAAATCCTTCCCAGCTACCTCCTTACTCCAATGATTTTATCAGTCAGTATTTTCATTCCACGGTTCTTATTTATAAAAACTGAGTCTACAATTTTAGTCCACACATATTTATGATATATTAGGTAATTTATTTGAAAGAAACAAAAAAAGAAAAATGAGATTAATGCTACTGATTTTGTTTTTTTAACGTTTACATTTAAATTAAAAGCTTTAATCTGCCAGGCTGGTCTGACATTAAAATAAAGTTCCCAGTCTTCTTTTTCCCATACAGTAAACTCATTTTACTTGCTTAACAGCAACAAAACAGCTCCTCAGAATAGAAGGGGAGCAAGGAAAGCTGCTCCAAAAAGTTATATATTCTGACACCTCCCCACTTTGGATAAAGTAGAAAAGAATTTCAGTGTTCTGTGTCCAAAGAAGAGGCTAACTGTTGTACTTCTCTGCCAAGATGGCAAACTGAAAGCAGGAAATGTTAACTTAGGATCTGGGAACAGCAAAATCAAACATCAATTGGAATTCAAGGTAACCCTTTATAAAACAGAATTAAATGAGCCTGCTTTTTAAAAAGCAAATAGTACCTGATAATTGTTGCCCCAATGTTACATTTTTGAAAAGTCTAACGGAAAACTTTGAAAGTTCACAACTGCTAATAGTTCAACACTATGGCCTTACTCAGCAGTAACTGTTTGACCTTTCAAGATCAGCTACATCTACCAAATGAAATAAGAACTAATATTGCATGCTGTGTATTGCATAAGCATTTCTAAATATATAGTTCAATGTAATATCAAACATTAGAAATTGCAGCTTCCTGAGTAGAAGCCATGATAACATCACTACAGAACTGAAATAAATTATTTAATGACACAAATCAAGTACTGCCTGTACTTTACATCATTTAA
>JANHJO010005719.1:50362-62458 GCA_032468235.1 Pseudoxyrhopus heterurus | reverse complement strand
AGAGAGGGAGAGAGAGAGAGGGAGAGAGAGAGAGACAGACTCAATTTTCTTAAACTAAGTTCAAGTTCAAATTACCTCAGACATAGACCATATAAAATATTCCTAAAATTGTATTTATTTGCATGCTGGTTGAATTTATATTAGAACAAATATCCAGGAACTGTACTGGTCTTTCTTGCTTAATTAAATATTATTTAAACCATGCTAAAAGGAAATAAAACTTATTTCTAAATGTATTTGGACAATGCTTACTATGTTTAGAGTATTTTCCCTAGAAAGGCTAATTAGGAGCTGATTATAAAAAAATATAGAAGTTATTTAAACAAAAGGAAAATGAGCTTCACCCTGTAAAATTTGAATCGAAGTCTGCTGTTCATTCACACTAAGACAAGGGACTCATAACGTGGGGTTCTGAATGTCTCTTTTGAAGACTAGCTTGGTTTTTGTCCTGTCCGAAACTGTATAGCAGTTCTGAAAATACCATTAAGAATGGACGAATGCCCTTTCAAAGTTCCACTCCCAAAATGTAGGTACTATCTGTATCAAAAATGACACGACATCTTCAAATCCAATCCCCAGCTTCCTCGTAGAATAAAATAACTAAATTCTGAATTGGAAAAATGATCACACTTCTGTTGACTCCTGCCTTTTCTCCATCTAGACTGGCGGTATGACTGATTTGAATACAACATGTTCCTAATTCTATTAATAGTTCATGTACTGAACTAGTTCATGTACTAGTCATAACACATTTTAATACATTTGGATTACACTCTTTCACATGAAGGTATTTACAAAGTCAGTTACAATAAATTGAAGAATCAGAATTTGCAGAACGTGGAATATTTAACCAAGGTGTTTTTTTTTTCAAAATTATCTTTTGATGAAAATATACATAATCTCAACAGAACATAAAAAAACAAAATATATAAATTAGAAATGTGTTAAATTTAATATGTTAAAGAGAACAAATGGACATTTAAGGCAGTTCAAAGAGTAGCTATAAAATATGTTTCCTTAAAAAAGTTTTCTGAACAAAAGTAAGCACGAGACATAAATATTTCAAGACAAGATATTGGTTGAAATGAACCTATGGAGATTGTTTTCTATTTATATTGTATGGTAAGCCAAACAATTCAGTCTATTCAGATTTATCAGTTCTTAAATAAAATAACGGGCAATAATAAACAATTGTATACAAGTAGTCTTCAATTTAAAACCATTTGCTTAGTGACTGTTCGAAGTTATGACATTTAAAAATGTGACTTTTGACTGTTTTACGACACTGCAGTATCCCCACATTCATGTGATCAAAATTTGGACCCTTGGCAACTGGTATGTATTTATAACGGTTGCAACGTCCCAGAATCATGTGATCACTTTTTGTGACCCTTCTGACTAGGAAAATCAATGGGGGAAGCCAGTTTCACTTAACAACCATGTTACTAAGTTAACAACTGCAGGAATTCACTTAACAACTGTGGCAAGGAAGATTGTAAAATGGGGCAGAATTTACTTAACAAATTTTAGGCTCAATTGTGATCATAATTTTGAGGACTACCTGTATTCAAGTTAGAAAGCCCATTAAAATACTGTATGAGTGATAATTTCTAGGACTATAACAGGGAATTAGAAGGAAGGACTTCATACTTTTACTTTGCAGGTTTTAGTGTAAAATGAGAAGGAAAATTGGTTTGTATATGTGTGTGCTTCTGTGTGTGGTTGTGTATGTGCACTGAAGAGAGTGAATGTGCCTAAGATTCCATTTGCCAATCACTCTTTTCATCTCGTTCCACTACATCTCCTAAAACTCTCCAAGGGGAAATATCTGGAATGATATTTTGAGGAAAAGGGAAAGAAATAGAAAATAATACTTTTTCATGACATTATCAAATTGAATCAGAAGTAATTCTGTAAAGATTCATAATTACTCAATTACACATATCAACTGGCATGTTAAACTTTTCCCATCAGAATCTATTTCAAAGTAGCAGTTTCACTTTACTTACTCTGAAAGTAATTTCATGAAAGGGAAGACTAGCTAAGTGTAGTTAAATATAAGACACAGTTTTACCTTACCTCAGAGAACATTTCCTAAATTCATAAATTCTACCCATGTGATTTCTCAAATAGTTCCTTTGGGTATTATTCCTATGTATTACCTAATATCAGATACCCATTCTTGTCATGTATGTTATTCCTAAAACCACTTCTTAATATAAAATAATATAAACACAATATAAATTTCAAAGTGCCTATCCATTTTTGCTATGTTGCTTTCTTCACACAGTTTTATACTTGACAGTGTATCAGTATTTGGCATCCTAAGTGCTAATTGTTAATTAATGTTCATTTGACCTAAACATGTAATTCAAAAGATGTTAGATATTTTATAGTTAAAATTTTGACAAATTTAATCCTGGAGGCCAACTTATACAGATAATGAAGAACCCAAGATAGTTTAGGTGCGGAAATAATTAAAATTTTACCTTTGCCAAGTAATTCCCAATGTATCCTCATTGGCACTGGGGTATAAATGCCTGCCGTTTTGATTCATGGTCCAGTCACATATCCTCAGCTGTCAATTGAAACCTAGCAGTCAGATATGGATCGAGCAGTACTACAGTTTTTAGTATTTAAATGAATGCATGCAAACTAGCATTTTATATGGTACAAACCTTACATCCCCAGGTAGTAGTACTGGGGGGGGAGGGGAGAACAGTTTTTAAAAATAAATTTTAAATTATTATAGTGCAAAATAAAATTGTACACATTTACAAAATGCTACATGAATATGCTTTTTTATTAATCAAAGCATAAAAGAACAACTGGAATTTAGCAATTAATTGTATTATAAACTTAGCTGAAACAAAGTAAATATTAATGTTCAATTTTAAAAGAAAGAAAATAAAAAGCACTTAAAATTATTCAATCTTGGGGAGGGGACGAGAAAAAAATCAGTATTTTTGAAAGCATGCATTTGGTGATACACAGATGACATGCAACTTATAGGAAAGGATCCAAATTACACAAAGATCTTGTATTACTGTTCAAGAAGGAAAGAGGCATTTGTAATAGAAGTTGATTAATTTAGGGTTACTCAATACAGCGTCTCTTAACATGCACTGGTAAAATAACCTAGTTCTTAATTCAAGATAATAGCATTTAAAATATTTTAAATAGAAGAAATGCATTACATGTAAGCTGAAATAAATGTTTCCCAGATCCCCAAATCAGAATCTCTTTAAAAAACCTACCTATGTAACTCTACTCAGCCATTGTCTAGAAGATGTTAGCATTTTTCTTAAAGATCTAGTGATTATATTTATATCCGATAAAATAAGCCTTACCTAAACTTTTAAGAAAACAAGAGATTTTAATCTCTATAACTAACATATATCATGCATCGAAGAGCACCTTGATTTAATGCAATAATGTGACTATGATTTTAATTGTATATAAATGCCATTTCTTTCCCTCTCCACAATATGTAAGTGGCTCTAAAAGATCAATGTTTTAGTTTAAGCAGTGACTCCTGCTTATAAACTAGCACTCCTTTCCTGAAAAAACACATGTGCTGAGCAGAAGACTATATTCTTGTCCCGACCCAATGTGAAAACTCAGCATCATTTCTTGGCTGAGTCTTCAGAAATGGAAACACAGATTTTTAATAACTGTTTTCTTAGCTATTATCTGAAGAACTCAACGAGAGATAGATAATAATTTATTAATTTATTTTAAATGTTTCTATATCTTCTGCTGTTAAATGAAATCTCATAGCGGCTAGGAACTAAATAGACATGAAATCATGCAATTTTTTTTTGAAGTATAGTAACAATGACAGAAATTATGCAAAGAAAATAGGGTATTTTTAGAGTAAGTCCTATTGCTGACAGATATGCTGGCTGCATTTTTAGATCACTTCCCATAACTAAGTTTTAAAAAAAAATATCTAAAGGTTTAATTCATGGTTTAAGATGTGTGCAACCACTTAACTTGAGTGAAAGGGTAGAGAAGCCCTCTTGGAAATTTGTCAAACCTAACTTCTGCTGTATGTTTTCCATTTATATTAATTACCCTTTCTTCTTTTTTTGGAAATGAAATACTTTATTTTTATGTAATAGATTTTAATTTTGTTTATAATCATAGTGTTTAATTTTTATAAACACTGTATTGTAGAATTTATCATCTTGAATGTCCTGCAGGCAAAAAGGCAAGACAGAAATTGAACAAATAAGCAAGCAAGCAAACAAACACCGAATGACAGAAAGAGGCATGAATGGAGTGTGCAAACTATAGTTTGTTAATTGTAATCCAGCATGAGAGCTAAGTTACAAACAAGCTTACAATAGTTGCTCTCCTGCTGAAGGATAGTACAGCTAGAACCAGAATATTGAGGGCCTTGTATCAGCTGAACAGACTGAAACCATGTTTCCTGATGTTTTGAGTTCTAAAAAGTTGTTTGAACAAATATTTGGCAAGGTTGTTCTTTAAGCATCTTCAAAAGTCTTTAATAAAAACAGCAACATATTGCTAATAGAATTTGACTTTTTGGCATTTGCAGAAGACAATAAGACCTGATTTAACATTATTGTACACACAAAACATATTTAAATGTTTAAATGTTATTTGCAAACCCTTCCATATGAACACCAGTATAGTTTAGAAATTAAAGTTGTACTAAACAGATATACACAAACATCAAGCAATATGCTGCCTGCATAGTACAATGAATAGTACTACATTACTGATGCTGTCAGCTTTAAAATGGTGATCATGTGTTGGAGGACCAACTTTTAATCAGCATGTAGGAGATAAATAGAGGTAGAACTTTAGGCCATTTCAGCACCAAGCAGCTAATACTGCTGGCCAGGAATTCCTGTGTGTCATTACACTCACTATCTTACTTCTTTATATGATAATCCAGTACGTATTTCTACGCTTTAGGATACTACCAAATGAACAGAAAATCTACCTAAATTACCAGTTTATTTTTGCAACCGAATATGGCTTCTCGGATATGGCCTACTTTGTATACCTGACTCTTCTGCTCTGTTAATATCTGTGATGTTATCAGCTGAAGAGCAAAACAAGAGATCCCAAAGGAATTCATGCACAAAACAAAAATTGTGTGCTTCCATTTTTTTCTTCTTTTATATTATATTATCTTCATGTCTATGGATATTCTCAATCATCTAGGTCATGGATGTCCCCAAGGTGCTTTTCTAAAAAGGAACTGGACTGTCTTGGTTTTTTCCCTTAAAAATGTTTTGCTTCTGTTCTTGAAAATGAAATGTTTCAAGGAAAAAAACCCAAGAAACTCCAGTTGCCTTTTGAAAAAGCACCTTGGGCGCATACATGTCCTCATGTTACATAGCACTTAAAATAATGCCTTGGAAGATCTTTTAAGAGGTTTGCTCCTTCTTTCTGGGATTGCTTTTGTATGTGTACATGCATATACACATGTGTAAAACATCTCTTTATTGAATAAATCCTCCACATTGAATAAAATGTTCTTAGCTGGGGGATCCTTTTGAGATATCATTGCGGACTACTGTACTGAGGATATACGAAAGAAAAAGTTGATGATGCTAGAAGATTTGTTGAACATCTTCTTAAATCAATCTCTGTGGCTAGAGACACGTCTGAATATTTGGGATCATGTGGTACAAATAATAATAAAATGGCTTCCATAACAGGATTGTCTTTTCAGAAAGAACTGGGCATGTACAATTATAAAATGTCAATTTCCCATAGGAAAACTAGCCCCAGAAGATGCTTTCTCCAATCCTGAATGGCCTTTGTGGGACACAAATGCATTGTTGCAAATTAATATTGTATTAGCTCTAGATCAATTATGCTTTCATGATTTCAGTTTATAATTTTATTACATTAGAAAGCTAAGTATGGAATTATACCAAACTAAGTATAGAATTTGCAAACCAGAAATCACTCAAACATGCAAGTAATACATTTTGTTAAGATTCATGAAAATATCTGTGAATGTTCCACAGAAATTCTAATACTAAACTATAGAAGGTATTATTCCTCAGTGTTGTTAAAGAAAATACCTATGTTATCTACTTTTTAGATAATAGTAATCAAAATAGTACAGGAATTACACTGCCATCCGCTTTGCATACAAAGCAGTGATGACTAAGAATATTCAGTCTTGAATCCCAAATATTATGTACTCAGAAGTTGTCAACAGGTTTTGATTTCTGTCTTTACACATTAATCCTGTCCATTTTCAATCAGAAGTCAGAAGGGATAAATCATTCAGTTCCACATTCTTAGAAAATATTTCTCAATTTGTTGTATATGTTATTTCTACAAGATTTGGAGAAATGAAAATAGCCCTTAACAATCAAGCATGTGGTATTTACTTATGCTTAGAAAGATATATAGTGTGTTGAATTGAGATTATATCTTAAAGGTGGAAGCTTATTCCTCAGCAGCTGAATGTCCCGACAACTTTCAAATCATACTCTTTCTCCATTCGCTTCAAAGTTAGAATAAGGGGGCTGGAGAGAGATTATGGGGAAAAGATTTTCCATGTTTCACCTCCCAACATACATAGGACATTTTAATGGCTGGCCGAAAGATGAATTAGTAAAGAAGTCACGCTACAGAAATAATCTGAATCCAACTAAGTGTGATTTCAATTTAATTCCCAACAGCTACACTTTCACAGAAACAAAATGTAAATTTTAACTTACATTACTCCTATTGGCTTAGCTTTAAAGAGATGAATACCAAACCAATTAAAAATGCATCGGTTCTGTTTTCATCCTGATTAAAATCAGGTACTACTAACTATCATGTACTACCAACTAAACAACTGCATGCAATCAACTGAACCATGGCTGAACTAATTTTAAAACTAAAATGCTAATATAAAGTTTATCACGAAGAAACTGATTATAAAATTGTTGTTAGGGCAACAGGTGCTGATTATTGGAGGAAGTCCCAGCATCACACTAACAATGTTTTTCAAATGCCTTCAATTCTTCTTTGATTTTGCAAAGTGTTCAGCTAAGGTGATATGGCACTATAAAACAAAATTTTGAAGGTCTTGCACGTACTAGCTCACTGTTTAAAAATATTAATTATTAACTTAAATATGTATGTCATTTAATATTCCTAATTTAAATAAAATTGGTTTCCTTCCACACATCTCTGGATAATTCTTTAAGTGGGTGTTTATAAAAATTAATTAGGTATACCAGAGTATGGTGTGTTGAGAAAATCTATAAACATTTGCATATTCTCATTGTTTGAATGAAATTTCCTTTCAATGTGTTTCCTTTCCAACAAGAGTAGGTAAAAGATGACCTCCTATTCATTTACATGCTTCTTTTGACAGTCATGTGATCAGATTTTACGTCAAGCTGCCAGTTATGATAAGGCACACAATATGAGCAGCCAGATAGCTCATTTCCTGAATCTAAGTTTGTTTAAATTTGTGGATCTTTTACTTATTGCCTAAAGCAAGAAGGTTTATTATCCTGAAATTTTAAGACAACAGATAAGTTGAAACTACCTCTTCTGATTCATTTATATGCCCTGAGCAAATTAATCAAGGCAATTCATTCTTATTTCTAATCAATCCTTAAAAATAGAAAATGTATATTGAGACATACTCAAGATCTTAAATAACATATATAAAGAGTAATTATTAGTAATTCTCTATTTTAGAATATATTTTAAAACCTTCGAAAGGCCAAAAATATATCAGAAAATAATGCTAGGAATATCTATTTCCATGTAGTAATAAATTCCATTTAAAGTTAAGCAGTGCAAAGATATTAAAGGTGTATACCTTTTGGAATGATTAGATAAAACTAATATATAGAATGCTAATATTTTCAATATAATCTGCAACTACTATTTTATTTTGGCTTATTTTTTTCTTAAGTGTTTCTTTTTTGTAAGATTCAAAAATCTAACATTCACTATTATTATAAATTATATTATATATTTATTATAAATCCTAAAGAAGACGTTTTTTTTAAAGTTCATTTCCTGAATGAAAAGGGCATGGGGAAACTTGTTGGTAAGAGTAAATAAGGGATTTCTCTGTTACTCTTGAAAACAAAATCAGATCTGGAATCCCCTCCATAGCTCTCCTAATTATATTGGTATGTCTCAGGAAGGAAATGCTTTGACCAAAGATGATAATGCACTGATGATGTTACATCAACAGGTGATGAAATGTCTACAAGCAAATGTCTACAAGCAAACAACCAAGCTCAGAAAGCGCCAAGTACTCCATAGTTTTAACACTCAGCTACATATATTATCTTCTAATATTACCTGTTGAACTTAATCAGCTTTTATCACAAAATTTATCTTACATTTCAACATTTGTTTCAGAGATGTGCTGAAGAAAATTGAAGACATACTTCATTGGTGCACTTTTTAGTATAGAATTCTTTGCAGATTCTGTGGATTCACAACTATAATCTGATAACAAAATTAACAACCAAATATAGCACCTTATTACTGGGAAACTCTTTATACAATTACTGAATCAAAGAGTGCTACATTCTAGCCACAATTTCATACTGGGTAGGGAATGTGTATAATATAGTCAACATTTAAATATCTAGAAAGTGTTATCAATGTGGAACTATTTGTTAAACTGAAAGTTAAATTTAGCAATCGTAAGAGCTACAACCATAGAAAAATGAATGTTCAGGTTTATGGTTTTAATAGTATTTTTGACTTTATAATTATCAATATATTAAGTTAAATTCTTTTAATAATAACCTGGTCAGTAAATTAAAATATATTACTGATGCTGATTCTCAGTATAATCTTTTAAAGCTGTATTTATAACTTTTTGAGAAATGCAAACATTCCAGCAACTGTCTGTAATAAATTGTTTTACTGGAATTTCTACTAAACTGTTATTTATATTATTTATAAATAGACTATTTATAAGAAATATCACCAACAATATAAGCTGCTTAAATTTATGGCCATTATTATAAATTACACAGTATATATCATGGCTTCTCTGAACAACAGCAACAACAAATAGCACTCTAGATTAAACCTCTCATAAATGAAAAGAATAAATCTCTACAAACCTCAATTTTGTGAAGCTGGGTATGTACCTATAAGAATATTTATTCCTAAAGGTTTAGAGTATATTAAAAGGAATGGTAGATGTTTAAAACACTTCTCTGGAACTAAAACCATTGGCTTTCTCATTTAGAATTTCTCTCAGGTAATATAAAATGATTGATTGCCTTTATTTCATGTAACTTTTGATTTTTCCTTTCATTCATCATGGTCTATTTTAACCTAAATGCATTTAGGATCTGCCATAGGAAGAGTGGTCTCTTTTAAATTGTTGTAAATAATGAAAAGACATAATAAATCAATCTTATTTATATCTTACCAAAGTATAACCTTTACTCTATCTAAGTGATTTAGACAATTTCTCCCTGGGAGTTTTTCCAAATAAATAAATAAAATTAGATTTCATTGTCGTTTCCTAAAGTTTTTAAGGAATCAGATGCATGTAAAAAGAGGAAAAATGAAGGGATTTCTTTTTACTAGACCTAGAACTTAAACTTCATTTTAATTAGCACTACAAGCTTATTTTCTGTACTACACTGCTTTTATAAAATAATTCAAGTTACCAGGTATTCCCTACTTAAATTTCTAAGAATTACTTCTAATCCTACATTCCTGCATTCTATTTCTAGCAAGGATCAACCTGTTGTAGAGCAGTGATACCTTTAGCATGCAGAATTAAATAGCATACTGACTCTGAACATGCCAATCTTTTATAAACCTACAGTTAAAGGTAAGAACCTCATAACTGGAATCTGGTTTTTATTGTTCTGCACTTTGGGATTGCTTTAACAACAAACATGTAAGTTAGAAATGATATATAAATGAATGAATATCACCATTATATAGGCCATGAATGGTATCAGAAAAAAGTAAGATTAATTCCAGAAAAATATAATTCAAAAATCATAAAATACTCTCGCTGCATATTTTAATACAGTATTATTTTGTTTCTGCTCCATGCACTAAATATCACATTTAAAAAGGAGTTTTAAATCCTATAAATAATAGAACTCTATTTAAATATATTAATATGGATCTTACTATTCTTACATGAACTTAGGGAAAGTGTTATAAATAATAATAATAATAATAATAATAATAATAATAATAATAATAATAGCATTAGATTTGTATACCGCTTATCAGTGCTTTTTTCAGCTCTCTCTAAGCGGTTTACAGAATTAGCATATTACCCCCAACAATCTGGGTTCTCATTTTACCGACCTCAGAAGGTCAAAATTATGATTTCTACAATATTTTTTATCTTCTACATATCTTATTTATATATACTTTTATACGGTTAAAGTTTTGAACTAGAATCTGGGGGAACTGAGTTCTAATCCTTCCTCTATCATGGAAACTTGGGTGACTTTATTATCTTGGGGCCAATCATTCTCAGTTCAACACACTTCACAGAGCTGTTGTTTGTGAGGAAAATGGGAGTATTGTGAATACTGTTTTGAGTATAATAAAAGTAGTATACATACATACATACATATATATAATATAGGATAGGATACACACACACACTTTTATTTAAGTCTATCTTTCTCTTTAACTTATAATACTATCTTTACTGCTGTGAAAAGAGATATTTATATCATTTTCTTAATGTCGTAAAGACAAAATGCAGTAGGAAGTTATTTGAAGAAGCAGTGATAATGCAGGTATTGCAAATAAGTGTCAAGTTTTCTAAGTGATATTTTACAGCTTTATTAATGATCTTTAATGATTTTATTATTTTTGAAATATTGCATATCTAGAAGGAACTTCATTTTGAATATTAGAACTACTACTAATAAATAATAATAATAAAGGCAGGACAGGATAATTTTTAAAAATCCATAATTTCAAACAGTGGTATTATTACTGTTTTGCTGATGGAAACAAGTCCAGGACACTATAGCTAATTAAAGACCACTTGCAATTTTAAATGTCTTGTATCTACCTAGGTAATTAGGAACTATTCTATTTCAGTTTCATTTATATTACTTTATAAATCATCTTGATATAGTGTGATCTTTATCAAAGCATAAGTACCATATAAGAACTGATTTAAATAGCTATTACCTATTTAATATTTTAGTATCTTTCTTTGATGTTTTCACGAATAAATAAAACAAACACCAACCCTTGCTATATCCAAGCATTTTCAATATAGTGTGATTTAATATAGGGACGGGTGCTTTCCAGATGTTTTAGACAACCACTTTCATAATCCCTTACTGCTGAACATACTAAAGAGGCTGATGGGATTTAAAATCCAAAGTATTTTATCCAAGTCTATCAAGTTTATGGATTTTGCTGATTTTGTGCTGTGGCCCATTGAGTCGCAAAGTGACAGACATGACTTGGCAACTGAACAACAAGAACAAAATACTATACTTCAGCATGGAGGACAAAAAATATTTCGAGATTCATCAGTACAGTACCCCAATATATCACAAGAAAGGTTCACATGAACAAATGCCCACCAAACTACAATGACAAGGAAACTGTATTCATTATCATGAACCATACGTTAATTTTGGACAAGTAGAATTCAATTTTCTTCTATGTAATTTACGTTGCCCAGAATTGCTTCTGTGAGATGTGTGGCCAAATACACGTGATAAATAAATTTCAGTATGTCCCTGTGTGTCACTTTTTAATATACCACTACCCTAAAACTATATTTTCAGTTTGGAAAAAAATTTGCATTAGATGTCTAGTATTAGTGAGATGTAACATATAAAATCCTACTAGAAATGTAAATTTAATCAGAACCTGGGGAAAAAGAAAAAGATCTTCCATCACAAGTTATCAACAAAGCATTTTAACCCTCATAATCTAGGAATCAGGACGATTATATAATTTTTCTTTTGGGAGTACTTGATGCTAGTGCAAAAAAAAAAAATTAAATGTTTTAAACTGTAATGCTAAAAAACCTGATAGCTAGTGAATCAATTTTCCTTGATTCTGACCAGAATTTTTTTGTTTTTTTAAGATTCATAAAAGGTAAACACA
>JANHJO010005719.1:20700-35970 GCA_032468235.1 Pseudoxyrhopus heterurus | reverse complement strand
GCCATAGATAGTGTTTAAGCTATTGCAGAAGATGAGATCTAAGCAATTGTTGAATCTTGTGTTGTTCATTACTAATTTTTCCAGTCCTAGAGTTGTAACAGTATTGTATAGAGCTGCATGTATAGGTTCAGTTGTACTTTCATTTAGCGTCCAGTTAATAAAGGGTAAATTAAGGTCTCCAAGAAAGACAAGGGGTTGTGGACAGGAGGTGACCCACATTATTAGTGTATTTAGTTTGTTCATGGAACAAGGTCATAGTCAGGGGCTCTATAGCATAGTAAGAAGCGAACTGTAGTATTTAGAGATAGATCACAGATGACGGTTTCTGGTAGATAATATTCCTGGATAACATTTATCTTTTTCAAACCTAAGGATTTTTTGTAGAAGATTGCAACACCACCACCTCTACGATTTTCATGGTCTGATCTGAAAACATGATAGTCACTTACTGTAATAGTAGAGTCTTGGAAGGATGCATTCAACCACGTCTCACATACAAAAATAAGGTCAAATAGAGCTTCATTTAGAAGCAGGAGGAATTTGGGCATTTTGCTAGCAAGGCTTCTGGTGTTAAGTAATTTGCATTTGATGCCTGTAGTAGTGGACCTTGATGAAGTTGGGGGCGTGCGTGCCTGGTTTTGGTTTTGGTTTATGGGGGAATGATTGTTGATGTGTAGATTATTGGACTTGCATTTGATGCAGTCATCACCGTAGTCTATGTAAAGGTCAGTTTCACCTTGGTCTTGACGTCTTTTAAGTTCTGAGCATAGCTCACAGGAGTGGGCACGTTGTAGTATGGATAGGTCAGAATGTGAACGAAGTTTCTTATGGTTTATGTTGTTTTTGGCGAGTGAGTTTATTGTGTAAATAAACTTGCATTTGCTGGTTTCACTCTTGCAAACTACTCTGCAGAAATGTGGTGCTATTGATCCGTCGCTGTACTTGAATTCGGGGCCATCATGGGACACTTCAATGATTTCGACAGGAGTGATGGTTGATGATTGGGAGTTGCTGATAATGTCATGAACTTTTGAGATGTCAGGCTGGTTGGTTTCTTCTTCTAGACCAAATAGGATGGCATTGTTTATTTTTTGTGCACGTTCTAGCTCATCTTTGACAATGAGGGAGATGTTGCTGTTATTAGCATGGTTGGTGATTTCTTGAGAAGTGACATGAATCTGGAATACTGTTGTTTCATTTTTTTGTGTTTTTTCTTTTTTTTCTAGAGATGCTAAATGAGCTTCAAAGGTATTCATGGATGGAAAACAAGTTTCCAGGGTATCCATATGATCAAGCAGAGAGCTGAAATTATCGAATCTAGGTTTACAGGATGGGCAGAGTAAAGGAAAAGTACACTGTGAGGTTTTTTGTGTTGTTGATTGGAGGAATTGGGCTATACTGTTGGTTAGCCCTAGACATTCATAGTGGCCATGAGATACACAAAGAGAGCACTTCATATAACTGTCATCTTTTTTGAGTATTGCTTTGCAGACATAGCAAGGGTTGTGAATTTCCAAATTATTTGTATCATTTGTTTTTGGTGCCTGTTTTGCATTTGATTTTTTGCCAGTCATAATTGACTATGTATTGCTGTAATTATTATTAAAATTTGTGATATTTTAAAGTTTTTGTAGTTATTAAAGCAAAGTAGGTATAGCAGTAGCAGTAGGAAATTTAAGTGTTTAAAGTCTTAGGAAACTTTAAAGACAGTGTTAGAGATTCTTTCCTGAATGTTTTTTTGGTATGGTAGCTTATTTGACTATGATTCAATCTGAACATTTTATTCATCCGACCACTTACAAATATATTCAAAAATAATTCCAAATATGTTACTGTGTTAATTTATAATTCTCAAAATATACTTCTATTATTAGCATAATGGTAAATTTTGAGAATTATATTTTAAATGACTCTTCATAATTGAAGAAACAAGTTCACCATTTTACCCAAATGAACTTAAACTAACACATCTTTTCTATAAACTGGATTGTATAGAACTTGTATATAAAGATCACCGCACAGAATGTTATCCTGAATAAAGGAAAATTAAATTACTTCATATGTTTTATAATACATTCTTGTTAAATTTCTAAAAATGCAAATAGTTTCCACAATTCAAATTCCCACAAATATTTTATTTAAGAGGTAGACATATTTCCAATCAAAACCAGCTTTTACTATTATAGTTGTCTAGTTACTATTATAATTTCGGTGCCAATAAAAATCTTTCTGGTTTTTGCAAAAAGTTTTCCATTCTAACCAATTTCTGCTCAAGAAACAAATTCTCTCTAAAGATCAAACATCATTCTCTCTAGCATGCAATTTCAATATATCTACAACAGGGGTGTCAAACTGGCGGCCCGCCTACCCCAGCTCAGCGAATGGGAAAACCATCATGAAACGACACGTGATGGCAATGTGATGCAGCGAGTTTGACACCCGTGATCTACAACAACTGATTCTCCTAAACCTTAACAATTATTTACTATAAAATACTAAAAAGTGCTTCAGCACTGCAAAATAATATACACAACACGTTTTTTGCATAACAAAGGGCTACAAAGATGAACTGCTGTCGTAACTGTCTTGTTACATCAGTTACCAGAATAGTTCTAGCATTATCAACTACAAAAGTTTAAGTAATAATGCTGGTGATGGAGAGAATGGGGGTAAGGATGATGGAATAGAATGACAGGAAACCTCTACTATAAACCTCACCATATCAATTTTCAAGGATAGTTTCTGTACTCAGGGCTCTGTAAGGATAATAACTAACTTGGACAGTCATTAACACTGAGTCATTAACCTTGGTAAAGCACCAATACAATAAGTCATCAATACTAGATTTCATACATCAAAACTAATCATCCCAAAGCCAAATGATTCCTTGGTTTAGCAGAAGCAGCCTTGGTTCCTTGCAATTTGGTCATGTAATTAAATTAATTAATTAATGTTACATTGCAAAACTATAGCTAAATCCCTGCGAGTTCTATAATGAATTCTGCTTACAGAATACTCTTAAAAATCAAACAAAAAGACAAGAAATTAGTTTCAAAACAGCTACAGGAGTTTTAACTTTAACTGATCTTAATCTAAATGTCTAACATTGCACAATGGTGGTTGATGGAGTTTAAGTAAAGATGTCATGCTATGATTTTTTTTACATTATGAATAATAACATCATCATTATAATCTAATTCAAGAAAAAAATGTAGGTGCACTGCAGGAGAAGAGGCTATGGCTGAACAGTGGAGGATCATCTACTCTCCTTCATTGCATTTCCAAGTCCCGTTCCCTCCTTGGCTCGTGCTTTGCACTTTCCTGCTTGCATGTACACAATTCCCATTTCTGCCTGGGGTCTGCACGCAGTCTGGCCTATTTTCAGCAGTTCATAATAAGACAGCATTGGATTAAGTAACTTGTTCTGGTTTAAATGCAAATTTGGTTTGAGGACAGAGTTCGAAACAAAACTTGTCCTTAATGTAGAAAATTGCTCTAAACAAAAGCAATTGCAGAACATTTTCAACTCCTCCAAACATCTTAATGGGCCATTTGATTTAATAAATAAATATACCTTGTTTTTAGTAATTAAAGACTTAATTCAGGAGAGTTTAATTTTCTTTCTGCTATCCAACAGGCTATTATTACAGTTTCAAAAGCATTTTATATGCAACAACTGAAAAATCAGGTGATGTAGTACAAGAGTGACAGGTAAAATTTTCAAAATATTCACTGTGCTAGAGCAAAAAGAAAAATGCTGTGCTACAGCAAAAGGAAAAAAATTGAACAGTAATAGAAGAGAAAAAAGGCCAGCAAAGAACAAAATATCAAAATTCCTAGATTCTTGCATTATATAATCAACAATGGGAGCAGCATTCTTTGAGAATGCATTCCATATTGGAGAAGAGATTCCTGCCAAACTTGACTTCTAGAAACTTTCATGTGAAGATGCAGGTAGGACAGACACAGACATGTGAATCACAGAAGCTGCAAAGAAGTATTTAAACTTAGCTTACTAAGTCCAGTTTCTGCCATTCTATAAATTAAATGTAATACTAACAAAATTATGAACACATAATTATTTAATGGGAGAAACATCACAGTAATATTCGGGAATTATCCTTTCCTAATTATGTTTTGCAATGTTAAAGATGCAATTAGCAGGGCAGCAAAAGGTAAAAAGGTAATACAGATTTTTTAAAGCTCTTAACGTTACAAATTTGATAATGGGATCAAATTTAAAAATTATTTATTAATATGATATGTATGTGTTTCTTAAGTAAATGTACAATAGAAGACAGATTTTATTTTCATTTTCAGATAATAATGTCTAGTTAAAGAACTCATTTCAGACTAAAAGCCAACAATAAAAATAATAGATTTTCCACAATTAATTAACATTAAGGACTTCTAATTGATATCTTAATTAGACTTTATAATTAATGGAAATGTTATACTAACTAAAATGAATTGCTATGAACCATTAACCCATCTGTATTTTAGCAGCAGAAATAATGGTAATAACAGTAAGATTCTGACAGCATTTTGTATCTTAAGACTCTAAGATACATTTAGTATATTGGGATTTAGTACTAATTATGTATTAAATTTGACATTTAATATTGATAATGAACATAAATCATCTAAGAAAGATTATTTATGTGATTAAAGTTGTAATGGCGTTCTTATTTATTTGAGAATATCCCATTGTGGTCCAAGACACTTTGGGCTTAGAATATGGTTTATTTTTATTTTAAAAAAATAAATGTAAAAATTTATACTTGATGAAAACTTTCTGGAGAAGCAAATACCTATCATACGTAACTGCCAGAATATCCAAATCAGAATTAATAGGGTACTTTATTCTTTAATCATATGCGTGTTCCAGAAGGTGGTGCTTGGAGACTATTCTTCAACCATGGTTATTTTTGCTTTAGGGGTCAAATTTATCTTCAAAGTTCTATTTTCACAAAAAAAATAAATATATATATATATTTTTTCAGAGCTATCCATCATTACTGATATTAAGTTTGTAGTTTTCATTATATCAACATTCAAATTGTACATAGTAGCTAAATTCCATTTCTGTAAGTATTTTTGGAATCAAGGATATAAAAAATGGTGGATCATCTATCTTAGGAAAAAAATCTTTTTTTTTTTAAAGTAGAAGGTAACAAATATGAAGTTGTTTTTGATATAACATTTGTCAAGAATCACATGAGAACATATCAACAACTCTGGTTACCTCATTCAAAACCAGGTAAGGAATTTACTATAGTATTTCAGGTAGACTTTGACTTACAGTCGGCAACTTAGTGATTGTTCAAAGTTTCAACAGTTGTCCCGACCCCAAAATCTGTGACCAGGCACACAGCAACTGGGGTGCATTTATGGCCATTTGCAGCATCCCACAGTCACAGCATTTACTACAAAAATGGCACTTACTTCTTAAGATCATTTGCTTAACAATTACCACAAAAGTTCATAAAATTGGACCAGCCACATAACCAACCTGCTTTACCACCATCATGAATTAAAACCATGACAGACATGCCCCATTATGGTCATAACTAGAGCATGTCCATCACCGTTGTCACAGGACTACCTGTACATGATTTGGCAACTTCTAAACAAGACTATTAAATCATGCTGAATGTGGAGCTACATAAATAGATTAAATTAAAATATTGCTGACCAGAATTGTACATAAAGCACATATCATTTTTGTGAGAATTCTAATGAGTTTTACATTTTTCCCAAACCAAATTTAAAAGTGCTGGTCTTAAATTTGTAAAGCCCTAAATAATGTGGATTCAAAATGTTTGACAGAATGCTTCTTCTTACATGAATAACAAAACTATGGAAGGAGATGTGATAGGGTCATGCTTTCTCAATTTTCTGAATCTCCGCTAGCTTCAATTTTCTGGATCTCCTTTCTGAAGGATAAATGTTGCTGGCTCAGTCTGCGTACTTGGTTCTAATAAGACAATAGAAATTTTGCACTACTGATTTTTATATGATTGTTTATATTATTGCTTGTAAATTTTGGTTATCCTTCTGTTATACTTTTATAGACATTGTTATTTTGCCATGTTTGTACTTTAATGTGAAAATGCTAAGTTGAGAAACAGCTTAGAAACTAAATTGCTTTCAGTATCAATCAAAATCTCCAAATGAAATTTAGCAACACAAAAAATGAATTTAATCAGAAAGTTCTTTGTGAGAGGCAAAAAAATAGGAATCAAGATCTGCAATAAAGTGTACATTATACTTCAGATACTATATACAGTTCGTACATGCAACATGTGGACCATATTATAAGAAGATAGTTGTAACCAAGTCTTTTGTAAATCACTTCTGATTTAAAAATTGCATTATTGACATGCTAAAAACATGTCTGAACTGACATATAACCATGTGCAACTATTCTTATCGAACTAACCACTTCATCTTCATTTTTTTAAATACAGTTCACTGCTACCTTTCTCCACCACTTCAAACACTTGCCAAATATACTGAAAAGCAGTATGCAATTCAAAAGACTTTATGTAAATAGCAAACTATAAATAGGCTTGCATGATCTTTTTGTGTGTGTTTACATTAGCACATTCTTGACTTCTCCCTGAATCAAGCACTTCAGACTTATTTTATGCATAGTAACTGCCATAAATGGCTATAAGTTAGATACAAAGAAAGATCTAGCAGACTTTAGACAAGAAAGTAGGAAAAGGTACATGTTCAACCAGTTCCCTGGTTGATAAACAATAAACAAAGCAAAGATTCAGAATAGTTCCCAGATAAGAAAAAGAAACCCTAGCTTTTCTGATCCCATGTAGTCTTCAGAATTTCCCCAAAAGAGCTATGCATGCTCATCTATCTATATATCATTCCAAAATCAGCTAATGATCCAAAAAGAATTAAGGGTTTGAATATGGCCACAAGTACCCATCCACCTTTTATATGGTCAAATGATAACAAAATGCTGAAGAGTCTTTTTAAAAAAAAATTATATTACAAGATTCAATCTGGGCAAAACAAGTGCAAGCATCCAATCTGAAATATGTTACAGGAAAATTCATCCCACAACTATTCATCCCAAGACCATAGTATTGGCTGTTACAGTACCTGGCTGGTTTGTGGACTGGACGGGTCATAAGAATAATTCTTCAAAGTATCCTGAGGATTCAGGTGAGGAGGATATCGGATAGTTGGGTGAGAAAAATAGCTAGATGGGGCAGGAGGAAGAATAGCTTGTGGTGGAAATGGCAATGGTGAAGGTGGAGGTGGAGTTCTAGTTGAGATGACTAGATAGAAAGAAAAATAAAAGTTGTTTAGTATCTTTTTTATAATAAAATTCAGCACATAAGACAGTAGAGAAAAATCTAAATCAAACATACATCACAAATAAAAAATTATTTATTTTCTTTCCATCCTCCCATTTTTAACCTACAACCTTTTGAGCCACTGGTCCTTCATACTTGAAGCGTCTCAGGAGATAGACAGTTATTTCTTTAGAGATGCAATTTTGCTTTATTGTGCATATTTACTCTATTGTGCATACTTCTGCATAGACAAGGCATTGCATTTCAGAAAATATATTTCAGTTATCAAATACGATCTAAAACTAAGGTAAATCAATTAAATTAGAACTATAATAAATTTTTTATTGAAAGTTAAGAGACATGGTCCGAAGCAGCAGCAAATGATCTAACAATACTTTCCGTTATACCCTAGCTAAATGCATGTGTAAGGGTGGGAGGTGGGGAATAATTACTAAGCAATAACACTATGAATAATTAGCAACCCATTGTGAAAATGCTAATGAATGTTCAACTTAAGGGCCTGGGAAAATCTTTCACCCAAGATCTCTCTGAACAAAAAGGCTATCATATCCCATACAGATTTTTTTTTTCCTTGCATTTCTCTACCATGCGATTGTGTGCTAAATCTAAAAACACAGTAAAGTCCTCAACAATAAAGGGAACATACGGATTATCTTGTTATTGCAGAGTTAGTACCTCAGTGATCGGAGATACATTATAATTCAATCATTAATATCATTTCATTTATATGTAAGATATATCATGTGACAAAAACATAAACAAGAAATTGGGAGAAAAAAATGAACAAATGTTAGGATATTGATATTGTCATATGGGGACAATAAATATACAGCTATAGCTTTAATTAATATACTGCCATTTCACTCTGCAAAGCAAGCTAGGATATAGCTTTACAACCATATTTCATACAAATTATTATTTAGTTTACTAATATATTTCTCTGGTATGATGAATGGTATCGTCACTGCTTCTAGCTTTAATATCGTATAAGTCACTTTTGTCTCTATCATTACTTAGGCCAAGGATGACCCTGACCAGGGTCTAAAAGCAATATATTCTAAATAAAAATTCTGCCTTATAAAAGACTTGTTTCAAATGAACTCGGGGCTAATGCAGAATGTATTGTAGAATGCAGAATGTATTTTTTATGATCTACTTTCATCTACTTTTTTTCCCTTGGCTAAATTGTTTTTATAAATCATTCAAAGGTGAAAGTAACCTTAGTTTCTCCTTTTATCCCCCAACAATAAAGTTGGGGCAAGAGATTGAGCGACTGACCCCAAATCCCCACTAAGTGGGTCAAGCGGGGAGTAGGATTAGGTCTGTCCAGCTCTTATCCAATGCTTAAACCACTGTGCTGGAGGAGATCCTTTTCATAATGGCAATTATGGGCTTGGCCAAAAAACTTTGGCTCAATCAAAAGACCATAAAGTTCAAATGCCCTCAAGCTTTGCTAAAACAACAGTTCAACTGTACAGACTTCCATAAAATCTGAAAATGAAAGGACAAATTCTTCTTTTTAAATATATTTGTGACCTGCAATTGATTTGAATAGGCAAATGATAACAAAACCTTAGCATAAGGCTAGGATAATGCAAATTGACTGGCCAATGAAAATCTACTCCTCTCATAAACATGACTATGGAGAAAATTCAGTATCAGAACCGCTCTTGATATAAGGGCTGTAATAATGTCATTTCAGTTCACAGAAAGGCCTTCCTACGGTATCATTTACCTCTTAAATGACTCATTTACACAGCTAAAAATTTGAAGGTCTTTCATTAAAGTACACTATAAGCTGTCAATTAAGGTCTTACTCCTTTTCCATATATAAAGGAAAAAACCCCAAACAGTTTTCTTGAAGAGTCAACACACATCAATGACACTACATTCTTTTACTGAAAATAAGTTATGTCCCCAGACATTTTAAAAAGGACTAAAATCAACTGTGGCAAAATAAAAATCTCAAATAAAATGCTTTTTACATTTTTACAAATAAAAATGTCTAGCTAAAGTTCAAGGATTTTCAGTAGAGGGGCAACAAATAATAGATAATCTTCATCATACTTATGGAGCTAAACTGTTTGAGACTATCATACCTGATACATCTTCCAGAATAAGCAAAAAAGAATCGAGCTTTATCATTATAAAATTCCACATTTATTTCATGCGGTTACAGAAGCAATGCTATCAATACCATGTGTTTATCCAGCTGCATGAACTAATAGCTCCCAAATAAACCAAATAAGGGAGGCAATGTGGAAGAGGAGGAAGGAAATTGAATCTTATAAAGTGAGCTTATAAAGTGGCTACAACCACCCTACCCCCTTTTATTCTTTGCACTATAGCCATACAGAGACTCCACTGAAACAAAATAACTAGAAAGGCATGAAAACATGGCTTTGCCACCTAGGCTGGGAATTCGGTAACATGGGTATAAAGCCTACTGATTGGTTGTATTGCTAGTGGAATTCAATGTGCTTTCCTGTAGATTATGCTTTTTAAAACAATTCTTAAGTATTTCATTGTTTTTAATGATTTTTGATGTTACTTTTTTGGGTGATTTTGTTGTTTTCGTATTGTGTAACTGTATGCTATTCAAAGTCCCATATATTAGATGGGCAGCTATAAAAATATACTAAATGAATAAATAAAGATATAAATAAAATAATTACTGACACTATCTTGCTGATCTGACACTGAACATCAAATTGAAATTGTTGGGTAAAGTGTTTAGTTGTAGGCTGCCTTCATGTTTTACAATCACTATGATAAAAATATAATTTATAAATTTGATAGTAAATAATAAAGCAACCTATCAGAGAATTTTGAGATAGTCACCAGGTGCAAAATCTTGTTTGAGCTATCCCAATAAAAATGCTATATGGGGTTGTTTTGTTCCAAGTTCAAAATATAATTTCTGATAATGAAGACAGGTCTTTTTTCTATCCACAAAGCTTTTAAAATTATACTAGAAGTCTGAAAGCACAAATATAGTGTTTCACTATGACTGAAATAAATTAAAAAATGAGAGTTTGCTCAATCTTTTATCCTATATAATTGACTTAATAGAGTAACTTCTACCTCTTTTGTGCATTCCCTCCAAATCTGCTTAAATAGCTATGTAACATTTTTGGGATCCAGACAAATGACTGTCAAAGCACTGCCAAACTGCTGCTCCAGTTAGGAAGCTAATCTGCCTTTCTATAGCTTGAATCCATTATTCTACATCCTTCACAAAATGAGAAAGATATTGAACTTCTGTGATGTGACATCTTCTCAGGTATTTAAAGCATGCTACTATGGCTTCTTCAACTGTCTTTTTCTAAAGCTAAAGATAACAAAAAACCCCACCTCCTCCCATCAACTTCACTGAACCTGTTTCAACTTCAATGAATCACTGTTATGCCCCAAACTGGACACAATTCACAAGGTGGAATCTCAAAAGAACCATTAGTTCACAATGTAGTGATTAAATAACTGGCTGGAATGACTTCCTGTGCATTTATCACACCTGTGTAAAAGACTGAGTCAGACTCAAAGTATCAGAATGACTATGGAAAGCCCCAAACATGACTTGACAGAACCTTGTCCATTATATCAGTTTCACAGGAATTTAAGAGCTGCAAGGCAGGGTTAGCTTTTAATGAACCAATGCTTACCACAGACACCTGTCCTCCTTTCCACAAAACACCAGGCTCTACATTGGCCTATTTAAAAGCCAATCTTTTTATGTTGCCCTTCCCCAGCTATTAATTCCTTTAACGATCTGTATTTTAATGGCTTGTTTTTATTTTATTTATTCATTGTGTGGAGTGTTGATTACTGTCAACTGCCTAAACAAGTCCCTGCAGTTTTCTTAGGAAGTGGTTTGCCATTGCTAACTTCCTAGAATTGAGAAAAAGTGACTGGTTCACTGTCACCCAGATCACTTTGGGCCTAAGGTAGGACTAGACTTCATGGTCTCCTGGTTTCTAGCCTGATGCCTTAACCACATCAAACTTGTTCAACATGTTTTTATTTTACTATTTTTCTGATTATTAAATAGAATAAAACTCCTCTGGATGTGATAAAATGTTGTTTACATTCGTTAAACAAATATACTTCAGCTGAAGCAAGAGAAATTTTCCAAGCCTCCAGCTCATAGGATATCTGGTATAATTTTGAGTTAACTGCTGAATTAATGTTACATTTACCCAACCTTCCTGCATTTTTTGCATTTTTAAAGATAAACATTGAGACATTTTCTATCACTTTTGTTTCCTCACCACTGTGTGCAACTCCTGGGATTCCTGGATGATGATGCTGGAAAGTCAGTCTTGGCGAAGAATCCTGGGGAGATGTAGTGCTAAACAAAGGCTTTTCAGGTTTCTTCATTGTAGGAGAAGACATATCTGCAATGGCACACAACACAACATGTCCATTAACCCCAACATTTCAGTCATGATTCTAGATAATTGCTTATGCTCTTTTAGCAGTAACAGTTCCTAGGTAAGTGACTAAAACGCACTGCATTAGAAAAAAGTAAAGGGTATGCATTACTTTAGATGAACACTTATAGGCTTCCTCTAGTAACCATCAAATAAAATTCTAAGACGTAAGAGTTGCTATCACCATAATTCTTATGGGGTCATTATATAAGATTTGCACACCTCATATTTACACAATAAAATAATACACACACACACACACATATGCGCCACACACACACTTTTTAAAAATACATATCTACATCAGCAATTCCACTGTTAGTGACAACTACTTTTTAATATATATCTGTATATATTTCACAAAGGCAGTATAATTTTCCTCTCCTTTACAACTAATCCTACAAATGTTATATATAACCAATATAGATCAGTTGACATGTTCTCAATTTTTTTTTTTACCTTTACATGTTTAATATTGCACCATTATATAGATAGGACAGCATTAAATGAAGAGCTGGACTTGAGTATATTTAAGAAGATATAAAAATGTATGTGAGAAGACTACACTAGATAGACAGTGAGTGAAGCAGAGACAGAGTGCATAGTTCAATGAATATTAGCAAAAGTAGGAATAAATAAGCTTGGTCTCAGCAGTGTGTGTGTGTGTGTGTGTTTCTTTAAAACATTTAACAGGAAGATGCCAAAAATAGTATTTAACTGAGTTATCCACAATTATTTACAATAATTATAAATTTTTTTCCAAATATTTTCTTCTCAATAATGCAGATTTTGATGAGCCAAATTCTCTGTTAAGTTTTTACCGAGTTTGCAATAAGCATGATTTGATTCCAGACCTCCATTTTAAAGGAGAGAAGAGACAGGTGTCTACAGACAGAACTTTCAGAAGTACAAGTTCTATTTGTACAGCAAGTTTTGAGTAGTGATTCCTAGAATCTGAAATTGTAATTTACAATTTCTCTTTGTTTACTGTACTTCCTACCTTAATTTCATTTCCAGTTTTCACTACATATTAATTAAAGACTGTTTCATAGATTGATTGATTGTTTGACTGAATTTATTTACATAGCCACTCAATTCAAGGCAATTTACAACAGGATTATTTTGAGGTTTGCCAAAGACCATTTAAGATTACAAATCCCTCAGAAAAAGTGAAAATGCAAGTTACTAAAAAACAACTCCATCACTATTACAAAGACTGCTTAGCCATTCATTACTGTTTAGTTGTTTAAGTAACAAACAATTATAAATGACATAAATACAACAATTTCTCCAAGTAATTTTCTTTGAGGTGATTTTTTTTTAATTAAAAAATAGACAGAAAGGATTTCAGAAACATGGGACATACATGTTTAATTCTTTATTAATCTATGAAGCATACTGGTTGCCTCAGTCAAATCAAGTCTAGCCGTCTATTTTTCTCTTTCTCTTTATGCCTAATCTATCTGTCAGAGATTCTCTAAAGTTAACAGAATTGCCTCAATGAAATATATTTTCTCTTGACAGCCAGTTTAGTCTAGTGGTTAAAATATTGCATTAGGAGGAGGAATTTGGATTCTACTTCTGTCTTAAGCTAATCACGCTCTATTTCAGCCCTAAGAAGAAGGCAATGGCCAACTACTTCTGAAACATGCAGAAAAACTGCAGGAACTTTTCCATTAAGCCAAGACTGACACAAAGGCCCCTCAAAACCGTCTACCTTATACTAAACAAATTGAATATACTATTTATTTTACAAATAAATAGCTTTCTCATTTTCTTAAGGCCCATTTTGTAAGAAGCTACTTGAAAAGATTAAACTATTGGCTTTTCATATAATGATTCTTTCATGAATGTGAGCGTGAGATTACGAAGAACCCAGGCTGAGATTAAAGTCCTAAGAGGTTGTTGTGGCGCTTGATAGGCCCAACACATCCAAATTCCCACCTTGAAGATAAAAAGCTCTCAAAATCAATGAATTTGCTCCTGCTGTGTGCTGTGAGCCCAAAAAGAGTTCAGAGGGTTTGCTTCTTCCAATTTAAACAGCAGCCCACTGACATTTTCAAGCAGAAGCTTAGTAACTATTTTTTTTTCTTAGTCTCACCAATTTTTTTTGTTAAAAAATATACTGTAGCAGGAAAGTGGAAAAAGGCATGAGTTGGTTCACAAACTTCAGACTTCAGTACTGCCTTGTACATCTAGGTACAGACCAACCAGCACAGAACTTATATAATGCAATTTCAAAAAAAGAAAGCAGCATATAAAACATTGATTTCTAAATGAAAAAAAGGAAATAAACAGTATAGATGTTACTGACAGCCAAAACCTGTATTAAAGACTACATTGACAGAACCAGTTTGGTTACTATTAGCACTGCCTCATACTTTAGTTCATAATGTCCCATCATTAAACAACATTTGAAAAAAAGAATTGAAAAATTCAAAGATACAAAAATTATTTTCCATGTGAAATATGAGTAGAAGTTCACAATTAGTAAGGTCTTGTTTTCAGACACATATCCTTGTCAATCAATAAACCTAGTGAGAGTCCTGTGTTTCTTCAAAAGATAAAGTAAATCATTTTAAGTGAGCTTTATTGTCTTGGGAAAATAAGTAACTTAAATAAATAATTGCTTCAGGGAGGGAGACAGGAAATTGTGAAAGAAAAATAAAACACTGAAGTGCTTTAGATGTGATTAAAACATGTTATTCTGAGACAAATATGTTTGTACTTGATGATTAGTTAATAGTACTGTATGATATTAAAAAAAAAACCTCTTGTCTGTATTTAATATATGAAAAATGGATTAGGTACTCTCCACTGATTGTTTCTGGGAGTGTATGCATCTGTGATGTGTTTTTAAGGAAGAAACTCAAGCATGTTTTAGTTAATCACATCAACAATATATGTTGTAGCAATTAGGATCACATGATGAAATGGGTGATTCATAATGGAGTAACAAACATGAGGTACCCCAAACAGAGCCGTGTAAAGCATTTGAAAAGGGTACACCACGAAGCATGTTAGCAAAACACCCTTCTTTGATGTATTGAAACAGCGGCATATGTTAGGAGCCTCAGCAGAACTTCTTTCCCCAATGGAAGCATTGTTTTTGGATGCACATATATGCAAAGACAATAGAAGAAAGCTTTTGCAGCAGCTGCCTCAGCCTGCCGAAGAAACAGCTGTTCTACTGCTTCAAAAAGAGGGGTGCATCATTCACACCAATGCACTTTCTGAAGCATCTTTTAAAATGTTTTGCACAGCCCAAATTGCAAAACTGCAACAAAGCCAGTTACATTAGTAATGGAATGGATTCTATTAATTGTGGATCAAAATGAGATGCAGTAAAAGAAATCGTAGTTGGTATGGATTTAACATTACAAAGTTGTCCGACTTCATTTTAAATAGCCTTTTATAGCCTAAATCCCCCCTACCCTTTAAATGTGAAAATTACAAGGTTGAGAATATCCCAAACATCTTCAGTTGTTGTTAATTTT
>JANHJO010005718.1:54646-65156 GCA_032468235.1 Pseudoxyrhopus heterurus | reverse complement strand
ATTTTTGTAAACCGCCCTGAGTCCCTCGGGAGAGGGCGGTATAGAAATTCCATTAAAATAAAATAAATAAAATAAAAAATAAAAATAAATTTTTCACACAACCATTGCAGCATCCCCATGGTCATATGATCAAAATTCAGATGCTTGGCAACTGACTCGCATTTATGGCAGTTGCAAGGTCCCAGGGTCAGGCAACCTTCTAACAAGCAGTCAAAGCAGACGACACATTCATTTAACAACCATGTTACTAACTGCAATGGTTCATTTAACAACTCTGGCAAGAAAGTAAAATGGGGCAAAACTCACTTAACAAATACCTCACTTAACAACAGAAATTTTGGGCTCAATTCTGAACTATCTCTATTTGAGTATTTAATCAACACTCAGCCAGAGGATTCATATGAATTTAGCCCTTCTCAACCACATTTTTATAAGCACATAACCTGCTTTTAAACTCAAAACAATTTTAAAGTTCATATGCACTGTTTTGTGCTTTTAAAGAGGCTTGAGAATGGGATGAGGAAAGGGGGGGAATAAGTTTTTGATCTTTATGTGTGTTTGTGTTATATAAAGGGGGGAAATAAGTTTTTGATCTTTATGTGTGTGATATATATATATATATATATATGTATATATGTGTGTGTGTGTGTGTGTGTGTATATATATATACATACACACACACATACACACACTTTTGAGCAATTCCTAAAGTTTTCAAAATATTATTAAAAGTGAATTTGAAAGCATGTATCTTAAAAGAAAGCTTAAAAGATACATTAGAATTGATTTTAGTTATAGATGAAATTTTTAAAGAAATGTTTAGAATCTTGAATAAAAAGTGGTTGAAAGAGCATAGTGATTTTTATTAATACAGATGGTGATTTAGAAATAAATGTTAACAGAAATGTGTATCATTTCCCACAGTGGGAAAAAGGAGGAAAAATAGATTTAACAGAATTTCACAGAATAATGGTTAAGATGCAATGTAAATTTTTAAACAGAGATTTTATTTGGTTTGCTTCTGATTTTTATGCTTGAAACAGAAAAAAAATAGAATTTAATTGTGTAGTTATGATTACCTGGCTTCGCCCGGGTATGTCACCCCGTTGCTGCCGGCACTTCCGCCTCCGCCAAAAGCTGAGGTGGTCAGCCTGCCGCCTGCCCGCTTGCCGCCCGCGTTCTGCAGCTGTCTCCTACTGCTGGCCGCAGCCTCCAGAGCCCCGTGGAATGGCTGTACTGCGCATGTGCCACATTGGCATGCACAGTACAGGTTTGCCGGTTAGTGTCGGGGGGGTCGGCACTTCAGCAGCTTTTTGGGGGGGCACAGACCGCTCGTCAGCATTCATGACCCTCCCAGTGCTCATCTCCAGAGTGCAAGGTATGTGCCTGGCAAGTTTGGGCCAGATTGGTGCAGGCATAAGAGCCTATTCGGCACATACCCACAAACCCACACTTCTGTTTTATAGATATAGATGTAAAAAGTGGCTTCAGCAGATTATCATCTTGAGGAAGGAGAATGTTGTCTGCCATTTTTAGTAACATTTAGGTGTAGCCCTTAAGTCAAATGTTTTTAACCTGGGGACTCTGTGTTTGTATGTGTGTGAGAGAGAGACAGAGAATGTGTGTGTGTTATTTTTATAAATAATCCACAGCAGCCAACATACATGGCACTCATTCATCCTATTTTCCCAGAAACCACCTTATTAAGGTGGGTTGGGCTGAGAGAAAGTGACTGGCCTAAGATCACTCAGCTGGCTTTTATGCCTCAGACTCATGGTCTCCAGATTTCTAACCTGGTGCCTTAAGCACAATTATCCCAGCCTTCATCCAAGAAATTCAGAATAGATCATTCTTCTTCCTGCTATTTTATCTAACAATCATATGAAGTCAGCTACTGTGAGAGAGAGTAGTTGGAGTTTTTTCCTCTCACTGAACCTCCCGGATCCATGACGATTTGAAATAAATCTCCTCTGACACTCTGCCGCATGCCGCAACATGATGCCATACAATCAGCATAACTTACATAAAAAATCAAGTAAGTACCATTTAGATATGGACACACAGCAGTCATCCTCCTCTGCTGTCTCTTTGGAGGAATCAAAATGAAATGTATTTGATTTTTAAAAGACAAAAATGTAGTTTCACAGCACAATATCACTGCAGTGTAGCAAATACAGAGACATTGTTGCTGCCTCTGCTTCCACCTTCCATGCGCTGAGTCGGAATGAGACATCAAATATTTATGCTCACTTCTGTTAGCCCAAAAGTGGCCTCACTGCATTTTTCCCTGGAGTAGAACTGCATTGTAAAAAAAAAAGAGTTGATCTGCAAATTTAGAAATTTGGGAACCATTTGTGATCTATATCCAGCAGTAAAGAACCAGGGTAGTAAGATGAGAAGCAAGGTAGAGGCCGGGAAAATAGTTTGAGCAGGGTGTCTGAAAAAAATTGGTTGGAAATATAATTTGTCCAGGGAATGGGGGTGAATATCTTTTAGCAGTGAATACTGGAAATATGACAATATTTTTAAAAAAACAAAAGCTCTATAAAGAGGCTTGAAAAGAACTGATAGGAATATCGTAAGCCAGGAATGCTATATTAATTTTTGCCATATGTATACTAGTAATTCTACAAAGTAGTGTAAAATCTGAATGTCCTCAATCTTTACAAATGTCTTGCACAAGCACACAACCATCGTAAGTATAGGCAGCTGGTCTCAAGCTATTTTTAGCTGTGATGGTGCATGCAGACCTATGCGCTGTTGATTTTATTATTTGGGGAATAGCTGTTGATAACTTAATTTGAAAGAAAGATACCCTCCAATCTTCTTTTAATTGCTGCATTTTATCCACACTTTTTAGTCACAGCAACACACAAAACAGCAGCTTCTTCAAGAATCTGCCACTTTTCTTAAAATGCATGGCACACAGAGAAAAGAGACAGGTCTTGATCACAATGCAGCATTTTCCATCCTGCCTTCTTGCAGACATCCCTGAAAATACTGTGTATTCATGGTTTTTGACTATCACTTAAGGGCTGGAATTTCCGAGGATGAATCGTAACTATTTGTATGGGAGGGAGAAAACTGTTTCACAATGAATCAGATCATTCATCCATTTAGGTCAATACTGTCTCCTCTGACTGGCTGCATCTCTCCAGGATCCCAGTCAGGATCAATCCTTGTCTTTAATCTAAATTAATTAAGATGCTCCCTTCATTGACAGAATAGCAACCTTACCAAAGCCTATGCTCCTCAGATTTGCTGAATCACAATTCCCATCCTCCCTGTCATACCAATGGCCATGCCAGCCATCAGTGAGAGAATAGTAGTCCCACACTTCTGAAGAATACCAGATTGGGAAAGTATGGTATTTAGGACAGAGCTTGTTATAGTGAGATCTCTGGCAACACATGAATTCATTTATTTATTTCATAAATTTCATTTATTATCATTAACAAATTCATATTATTATGAGCAAAGGCAACAAGATATTTTACCAAGAATACTTCCAAGAAACTTATTTTAATTTTGGAATGACCACTGCCATCGGTGTCCACTGGAGGGCAAATGAATAACACATGTATGACGACTCTGTTACACAAAGGAAGTAGTTGCATCAGATGTCATGGTAGCATGAAAAGTCCATGCCATAAAGTCAAGTCACACAAGTTGTCATTTTGATGTCATCATAGCTTGTTTTAGATGCAATTGATCATTGCCGTGATACATGTTTATATGCCATTTTTATTTATTTAAATTCTAAATTTCTGAGTGAGAACTCGCAAAAGATGTAAGTTATCTGAAAGCATCCACGCTGCATTCAAAACATTGCTGACCGAAAGTAATTTAGGTCCAATACATTTGAGAGACATGTGAGGAAATTCCTTCTGGACTGTTGGAATGAAATTATCATATAGTGAGTGACAGAAGAGAAATGAATACCTTTGCAAGAACCATCAAACAGAGCATAGTTCATTCTTTATAAAAGTGGAAAACTCTATAAACATTGACAGTTCTATTTTTTCTCTTCTTTATGTTCTGAATTAGAACAAGATGGCAGGGTACTTTCTTCATAGACTTCTCCCACCTTAAGCCAAGATTCTGAAATGGAGTATGTTCTTAATACATCCAAATAAAGTAAAAAGTCTTGTAGGCAAGTAGGTATCGGCAACTGGCGGATGTGCTGGTCTGATCGCAGACAAACACTTGTTAAAAGTGATCGAATCTCCAGGCGGCACAGATGAGACAAAGATGGGATATGTTCTGTCACAAGAGAGAAACATGCATTTATCAGGAGCAAAACAACTGAGTGTTTCATGAATCTTCTGCTTCAGTGGTCACCACCAAAGGCCTGCAGAGGAAGGCCAATACCTTTCCCGACTCAAGAATTACACTTGACTTCTGAGAGGTAAGTATGTCCCAGGCTATATACCACAGAGTTCAGAGAAAAATTGGATTTTATTTCATCTAATTCAAGCAAATAACAATTATTCACAAGTTATGTAATAATTCTATTTTTCTGTCACATTAAAAATGATCACTATTATCGTTTGATAACAATTTTTGGTGTTCTGGGGTACACAGCCAGAGCTTTGGAGAACTGCTGGTTTCACTTCTGTAGTTTACAAAGAGAACAACAAGGGGCCTCATACAAAATTTCTACAGTCTTGAACTGATACATTCCTTCACGAATTGAAGGACCTAATCTCAGTCTCAGCCTTTCTTTGACTGTCTCTTTTTTACAATAAAATTTGTATATTTATATTTCCTCTTTGATAATAATAGGAAAAAAGGGAATTGTTAATTATTTACTGAATGGAAATCCTTGACTTTCTCATGCCTAATCTTCAAAGAAAGCTACATTCCGGACTAAAACAATAAGAATAAACAATGTTTTAAAATTAAAATAAGATCAAAGGACAGCCACTAACAAAGCAGGGGAAATTTAAATGAGGACCTGAAATAAGGGTAAGCAGCAGGCCTAAGTGTTGAGACAGCAGCTTTTCTTTTTTTCTTTTCCTTTTTTTCATTCAGGTATTCTGATTTATTTCTCTATTTTATGTATGTACTATATGTGGGTGTAGTGTGCATATTGATGTATGGAGGTATGGAAGGGAGGGGGGAGGGATAGATTTAGATGTGTAAAACTTACAGTTCCGATGTTTTTAAATATGGAAGAAAATAGATCTGAAAGTAGGGCGGGGTTTGATGACTCACTTCAAATACCTGAAGAGATTCACATAGGAGAGGGCTATTATCCATTGTCCCAGAGTGCAGGATACAATAAATGGATTTAACTCAAAGGAAGATTCCTTTTAAATGTTAAGAAAATTGTAAAGCTAACAATATTTTGACGACTGGGACCAATTACTGAAAGAGGTGGTAAGCTCTGGTTCACTGGATATGTTCAAATAGGAGCTGAATAGACATATAATATGAATGCTTTAATCTAGATTCTTGCACTGACTGAAGGACTGGATAGTCCCAAAAGCTTCTTCCAATTTTATCATGGGGATGGAAAAATATTTGTACTGAAAGAAGTTATGGAAAATAGTTACATTGATTGGACGGAAAAGGAAAGGAAAAAGGAAAGGAAAAGGAAAAGTGGCTAACATTCTCAAATAAACAGGCTTATGTTGAAGAACAAATTATTTCCAACAGTTTTGGTTACAAAGAAAACAGTAAGAAAGGCAGGAATCTTTCTGGACTGATCAAAAATATTTTGGCCTTCAAACAAGTAGATTTGTTAAGACTTTTCTTCTGTTTATACAGAAACTGTGGGAATGCTGATTGGGAAGCTACTTTGCAGAGCTGAAAGTTACACACCCTAAAGACACAACTTTACACATAGTCCCTGACTGACTATCACAACTGAGCCCAGAATTTAAGCCATAAGTCATCGCAATTCCTAAGTGAAATGCCCACATGATCACCTTACTCAAAAATCCTGACTCTCCCTGTTGTGATGATTAAGTGACTGTGTGGGTCATTAAGCGGAGCACAAGAATTACCTGCCAAAGCGAGGAGGGGGGCAGGCAGTTCCCCTCTGTGAGCAGAAGGAAACTGTAGCACTGGGCTGGAGAACTCCATCCTGAAATCCAAGCAAGATTTTGGCATGAAGTGTTTGCAGTATGGTGCATTTGGAGCCAGCCCCCAGAAATTAAGGAATCCTCTCACTTCTGGAGGAAGCTGGCTGGAAATGCCTTATGCTTTAAATGTCCTTTGCAAAACCCTGCTTGGATTTTGGGAGGAACGATTTCACACAGCCTCCTTATAGGACTCTCCATTATGCAGCACCTTTGGAATGGATTATTTTCACTCAGTCCCCAGGAAGCAGAAGGCATCTTCTGAGCAAGAGGCCATGGCTGGCAACCTTTCCTGCTGGCTCCCCACTGACTTGCTGGGGAAGCTGGCAGGGAAGACTAAACATGGCAACCACATGGTCATAGGGTGCTTGGCAGCCCGCCTTAAGTTGAAACAGGTTATCAAGTGCCCAGATTACTATCACGTGAATGGGGGGGGGGGGGTGATAACGGCCACATGATCAGACATAGGATGTAATTTTCAACAATTGCTGAACAAACGGTTAAGCCCCAAAGCACACACTAACCAATTCAAACAGAAAAACTTGCATAGGAAGCAGAAACTTGGATGGAGTTCACAGCAGGCTTAGGTGGGCTGAAGATCACATAATCCATTCTTCCCTCTCCACCCCCAAATGATGTCTTTGTGCTGGGATCCAGAGTCAGATCACCTCAACTTTCCCACTCCTGAATATAGGGAAAAACTTGGCTTACTTTAATTCTAGGAGCAGAATTAAAAAGAAAACTACAAAAACTGTACACTAAGCCTAGAAAAACAGTTCTTTCCATGTACTCTATAACTTCAGATTTAACCTACTGGAATCCCAGTTAGCGAGAAGAACAAAACTGAAGCAGAAAAAAATAGATGCCTCACATAATGTTCATTCAGGAAAACAATGGTTTAAAAACCTTCTGAAAACCTAGTGATGGAGCACCCACAATCTCTGAAACCAAGCTGTTCAGATTAATTGTTCCAACTGTCAGGAAATGGTGGCAGTAAATACAACCAAATTGTTATCCCAAAGTTGGAGGTGAGGGCTGGGATAATATTCCTACCTTCTGGTTTCGATACACCCAGTGTACCATCAGCTGGGTCTACTACACAGGTATATACACAAACGTATTTTGTGTGTCTGTCTCTCTATGTATACATATACACATACACGTGTATACATACACATATACACACACAACACATGCACATTTTCAGAGCAAAAGGGAAATCTCCAGGATTGGCTGCAGCTGGAGTTCATTTTACTGAAAACATGGGGAAGAAGAACACAGTGCACAGGAGTTTTGAATGGTGATCATGCATATATATGCACATATATATGGGAGATCATTTTAAAACCAAGGTCCACATGGGGTATATACAGTGAGTGATATTGGTGGCAGTTAACTGAGACCCATTTCAGAACATTATCCATGAAAGAGACATAAATTGGTCAAGATCATATATTTTATTTCTTGTATTGAGATTGCTGTGCATTGTATCTAAAGGCCCTGTGCTCTAAAATGGTGCTCAGGGGGATTATTGTTTTTTAGCTCCAGAGTTAATTGGCTGGGAATGGTTAATTGTGAGTGTTCCCTTTGCAAATTAGCATATTATTAGGGTTATTTAAAATAAAGAAAGTAATAGTAAAAGGGAACAGGAAAAGTTAGAATGGTAGAAAATAAGCGTGATGGTTTGACAAGAGATATGGTGATGAATCCCCCTGGATGAAGTAGGGAAAAATTCAGGGTGAAAAAAAATAAAAATAAAAATGATAGCAATAGTCAATTTCAGGTATGCCTATTTATTGCTAAGATTTTGCAAAATGTGCTAGTTTTATGGGTTCACATATGCTCAAATATTTGTTCTCATTCATCTTCTCTCATGTTCTTCTATAAAGTCTTACCTTTGGATCCCTTAGAACATAATTTAATAAGCACTCTGCAGGATCAAGCCAAAAACCTATCTAGTTCAGCATCTTATTTCCCACTGGGGCTAACTAGAGGACTCTAAGAAGTACATGAGTAAAATATCCTGGGTCACTCTTATCTTTCCACAAATAATATTCAGAGGTATACGTGGACATGGAAAATTTGCATTTCAGGTCTAACAACCATTTATAAATATTAATGGTTTGTGGAAAGATGGGCGGCAAATAAATTCAATAATAATAACTAGTAATGCTCTCTAAATATGTATTTGTTAGAGGCAATCATATTTTGCAACAGCAAATGCAGATTAATTCTATTTTGCACAGAATCTAACAACCAACACAAACCTTTTCTGATTCAGTGCTTTCTAGATATACTAGTATAACAATTGCCAAGAATTCCCCAGGCAATATTTAGATGACAACAGGTAAAGGACACTGGATTATCAGATATATCAAGCCAGTTCCTGCTGTACACCACAGCATTATATTTTATGTTTTCAAGGCACCACAAAATGTTCAAAATGCTTCTATGTGGTCCCCAGAAACCTTCAAATGTATTATCAAATCCCAATGTTTAATGTGACAATTAATAAATGAACAACCAGAGACTAATATTGTATTGAATTCTAATAGCATAAAATATGTTTTATCATACTTCCATTTCATTCTTGAAGTCAATGTATTTTGGAATGCAACTATATGAGTGCTCACCGAGAAAGATGTGTATCCTAATATTTAAAAAGAAAATATTAGAACGAAGTCAATTTAGACCTTACTAACAACCATAAGTTCGAATTTTTAAAGAGATTTTTAAGCAGAAAAAAAATAAGAAAAAAGATCTAGTTGGCAAGCTGATAGAGACCATAAAGTGAGATTAATTAAAGCACCATTCAGGCAGAACTCTCTCCATGCGTTTGCCGGATTTGAACACAAAAGAAAAGAGACATTTTCTGATCAGAGGCTTTCCTAACCTTTCCATTATTAAAAGATGGTATTTCGGTCTCCAGGGTATCTAGTTAGCAACTGATGATTGCAGACTATATCTGCACTATTCTCCCCGCCAGGCAGGCAGTCTGCAGCTTCACTGTTGCCTGCAGTAATTGGTTGACCTTTATTTCCAGAGCAGGATTAAGCAGAGCCACAGGATCATTTATTAAAAACACAACAGCACACTGGTTTCAGAAGTCTAATTTGACAAAAAAAAAAAGCCAAGTTGCACAGATGCCTCTACTACTTCAACACTAGCATCCACTGTTTAGGAAATCTAGCCACTCAGCATATGGCCCAGAATAATCTTCCGTAGATATTCCCGAAGTCTCTCTACTTAAAACTAGAAAATCCAAGATCCTTCAATTTTCAAAACATTTGCTTCCTTAGTAATAATGAATTGGTGTTCCTGGCACATTAAGCTGACCCCGAGATACTATCTATACATCTGCTTTCTCTTTTGTATATCATTTTAACCCACAAAAGCACCAAGGTGCTGCTACGATGCCTCACTATGACAAGGGGTGTGTTTGTGGGGAAAACGTGCAAAGAATGCTAAGAATAAATCTCAAGAATGGATATTCCAAGCAGCGTCACTCAAAGCCTGAAGGTCATCCTAGTTGCTCAGCTAAAGCAAGCCAACACCTGTATCAGGCAGCAGCAGTATTGGAAAATTGTGAAAGAGGAGGATTACTTAAGTACCATAACAAGGCATCATTTCATACCATGCTAAGAAAAACAATGGTAAATCACTCCTATATGTTGTAACAAAATCACAAAGACAGACAATATAAAGTGATTGACAATATTTAGTATCAAACGATGAGCCTCTTAGGTCAGATTGCAGTCAATATACTACTGAGGAAGAACTATATTTTTCAGAATATTAGTAGTATTTATGATGTGGCTACATTAAAACCTTTGGAGAGTCTAGTTGCTGGTGCTGTCATGAAGGGGGAAAAATGCAGAGCTGCATGAACAGAATTATAGTGAGGACTTGAAATGTAAGAAGCATGAATGTTTCTAGGCCTAGGAAACAGAATGACAGAAACTGAAAAAAGAGAAGTCGAAGTCTCACCAAGAAAGACAAGATCTCAGGAAGAAGAATGTCAAACAATTCTTAAGAAGGATTGTTACAATCACATTTCTAGATATTGAAGATGGAAACATACACAGAAAAGGCCAATAAAGTAATTTATTTTGGAATAAGCAAGAAAGGAAAACACTATCAAAAAGAAGTCATAATGTACTTTATTGATTGACAGCTATTACATCAAGCTGTAGTATAAAAATGGGAAGCTCACAATTATTCAATATCCCCATACAAAACCTAAATGAAACAAAGCCATAATCCATAGCAAAGCAGTCTCCAGGTCAGAAAATAATGAAATTGTATACCCTTTCCCTATTTATTCAGGTGTATGCTTAATGTATGTTGAGAGAACCTGGATTAGAAGAACATGGGCATGATTTTGAAATTGGAGGAAGTCATCTCAGTAGCCTGAACTATGCTGA
>JANHJO010005716.1:241715-252650 GCA_032468235.1 Pseudoxyrhopus heterurus | reverse complement strand
CAATGAACAAAGATTGAAGCATAATAACAATAACTGGGCAGCAGACGAGGTAGGACATTGACACACCCAGCAGACACCCAGCAGCAGGCATCACACACACAACATCAACAAAACAACATCCCTGAAGACATGCCTTCCTTAAAATAAAAAAAAACCCAAGCAAGGCCAGGTCATCAGCTAGTCTTTATTAAATAAGACACAGTATGTCCTGGAACTTACTGTACACACCAAATATAATTAGGTAACCTAACTGCTAAATTATCAAAAGAGATATAACCACAATTACAACACATTATTCTAGTTGAGATTAATTACATTTCTCAAAGCTTCTTATATATTTTCAGTTTTGACATTTATTGTTGTGATAATAAATATGTTATATAGATCCCTGCACATCTTCTTAAATGGTTCTTAATGTTGCCATCAGATATTATATGTTAATTATTCAAGAACAACTATTCATCATATCTTTGCATGTCAGTTATCTAAAGAAATAATTCTTAATCTCTCCTTGTTCTCTCTGCCAAAGTGTGTGTGTGTGTGTGTGTTTGTGTGTGTGTGTGTGTTTACAGAGAGCTCTGAGGTTGTTCCTGGGATCTGTTGGAGCCACTCTGTTAAATTCAAATTTTGACAAAAACATTTTTGTTATTCCATTTGAGACTATAAGCTGAATCATATTTTTTTTTTAATTGTGCCTGATTTTCAGTCATAAACTTCTAAAAGTTTGTAGTAATTTGTATCTTGCATATTTGTTTACCTGGAAGTGGAATATTAAATAATTGTTAATTTTGTTTATTTGGAAGAAGATGAAAACAGCACATCTAACTTTCCACAATTAATTGGAAAGCAGATATACTACTAAAGATTTCAAACTCAAGCTATATACTAGTTTCTACTGGGTTTGATAAGAAAAGTACAAAGTTATCTGCATAAGCATATGGTAGATAATCTATTCTTACATGTTTACTTCCTTTATTGCTGATTTCCTCGTAGATTTTCAACCATTATTAATAGCATTGTTATAAAAAAGAACAGGAGATGTTCTTGTATCTCTGAAACTATGTCAAATGTTATTTGGATTTACAGCAATAATTCAAATAAAGCTTCATTTTTTATTAATGATAATAAAGATGTCCAGCTCAAATTATACAAAGCTTATAAATATCCAGAAACCAATTGGAAAAAGGCTGTTCTAATCCTTGCAGTAATAGATTAAATAATCTACCAGCTGGATCTTGTAGAAGCCTGTCATCTTGATCTTAAAATATGTATTTTTGACTGTTTTAATCTGTTGTCTAAAATAGGAATAACAAATTAGAGTTTAGGTTTAGCTAGTCTGAAATATTCCAAGTTTCTTGATATTTCAGAATTATAGAAAATGGAACAATTATAGATGATTTCCACATTTTAGGCACTTAGGCATTTTAGGCCAGCAACAAGATTTTCTGGATCCATTTTCCCATGTAATTAAACCACAGTTTCTATTGCTTGGCATCCAAATGTGGGTAAATTATTGTTAAAAAAAATTCTGATAAATTTTATTTCAAATGTAATAAGGTTATCATTCGCATATTCCTTTGTTTCTAAAGTCAATTCTGGTTACATGAAAATAAACAATAATTCTTCAATGCTTGCAACTTTTGTCACATTTAAGAGCTTGAGCTGTCATGAATTGAAGAACTCCATGGATTCCAGATTTGCTAGTTTAGAAATTTATTGTCCACCTGTTTACAAATAGACTGACTAATAATTAAAAACTTGATATCTGATTTTGCTGAAATAGAGATAGACCAGGAGTTGTAGTTTAATCTAATTCAGTATTTCTCAACCTTGGCAACTTTAAGATTCATGGACTTCAACTCTCAAATTTCCCAGTAAGCATGGCTGGCTGAAGAATTCTGGGAGTTGAAGTCCACATATATTAAGTTGCCAAAAGAAACACTTGTCTAATTTATTGGGATTTATATAGAGAGCCACAACTGAGATTTCAATAGTTTGAATAGCTGGTTCGTTTTCTTTATCTGTGTTATCTGGATTGTAGGTCAAGATAACTGACATGGAGCCAGCTTCTATATTTTATCAGGAATATTGTTAAAACAATATTACATCCAAGTTATTTTAAAAAAACTGAAAGAGTTCAAGCATAACACACTCACCTTTCCACTATCTATATCAGGGGTGTCAAACTCTAGGGCCATGGGCTGGATCTTGACCATGGAGTGCTTAAATCTGGCCAATGGGGCTGGCCTAGAAATAGCAAAGGACCGGCCCGCAGTGTCTCTGGCAGTCAAAACAGGGCGTGGGGGGCCATTTGTGACTCCTGCGCACTCCATTTTTGGCCTGGAAGACCTGCAACACTCTGATGGCCAAAACGGTATGTGGGGGGCTGTGTGCACCCCCACACCTTATTTTTGACCTGGATGGCCTCCTGCAGCACTCTGCTGGGCAAAATTGGGTATTGGGGATTGTGCGCAGTCCCCATGTGCCCCATTTTGGCCAGCACAGTGATGCAGGAGGCCGTCCAGGCCAAAAATGGGGCACGTGTGGGCCATGTGTGGCCTCTATGCCCTGTTTTGGCTAGCAGAGTGCTGTAGGAGGCCATCCAGACAAAAACCGGGGTGCACAGGGACCACACGCAGCCTCTGTGCCCCGTTTTCGCTGGCAGAGTGCTGCAGGAAGCCATCCAGGCTGAAAACGGGGCACGCGGGGTTCACATGTGGCCTCCCCATGCTCCATTTTGGCCAGCAGGGTTCTGCAGCAGGCGTCAGTTCCGTCTCCTATCCCAGGCCAGCCCGCTGAGGAGAATTACAATGCTGATCCAGCCCTCAAAGAAATCCAGTTTGACACCCCTGATCTATATCAACAATTCCATGTAGGATCCGAGCAACATAAAGACTCATGCTGTCATAAAACTGCCAAGTTTGACATGACTAAATGCATGTTGAACTATTTGCTCTAAAAGTATCTTACAAAAATGTAAATTCATCTGCTACAGGTGATTTAATTAAAGATTTTAATTTGTTTGTTGTATTTCTTTTAAGTATGGATATTATTTGAAAACTTGGTCAATAAAGCTCAATCTCAGCTTTCTTTTCTTTTGTACAATCAGAGTGAAATCTTGTAAATTCATTTGCAATGTCTTCTGACTTCCTTAATTATTTTTTTTATCATATTGCCCCAAAGCTTTCCTTACCTTATTATATTTATTTTTGTAATAGAGATAGATAAACTAATGGAAAGTAAGGCATGTTTTCTAATTTTGATTAAATCAACTAAATGTTGTATAACATTATGATCAATTATGATATGAAATACAATCAAATCAAGTGAAGATCTTATTTATTTGGGGGGAGAGTGAAAGTGTTGCCATCTTTATATATATTGATAGCTTGTTTTTAATAGATTTTTACTCTATTTTGAATCTGAGGTGCATGTTCCCCTACAATTCCTGTACATATCTGTTCCCATTATTACAGATACTATGGAAAACATATATGCAAATATTTTAAATGGCACCAATGTGCAGCCGAATGTCTTCTGTTAAATCTTGAATTAAGAACATACTCCTTTTTAATAGTTTATTTATTGATGTATAAAATAATAATATAATATGACATATAAAAATTATTATATAAATATAGTATAATATAATAAGAAATTATGGTCCTTTTAATGTTGTCCCCCAAGCCCATTACATTAAGAGAACCTTATTCATTTCAGTTTCATATGTCTCGATTAATTCCCATGCAGTTTCCCTGTACTTTTTGAATTTATTTTATGTAATTTACAAATGTATATTTTAAGTATCAAATTCCTATTACCCCCTCCAACTCCTTTACCTTCTGTAGAAGCCTTGCAAAGAGAGGCAGAAACCACTCCTTTTCTCAAAATGATGGGAGCAACATCACTGCCATCACAACATAATTCTGCATCTTTCATAAATATGGGCATTGTTCGGGTGTACATACAAATAGATTTAGATCTAACTTGCCCCAGAACTACTGTTGAACCACTAGTTCCATTCATTTTCTTCTAAGAATCCTGAAATGGTAAAGATTATTTATTTATTTATCAAATGTTTAAGCTCCTTCATAGAGGAACTCTGTGCTCTTATGCTCCTAAATATGCTCCTAAATACTCCTAAAATTTTTAAACTAGTTCTTACTCGTGTTGAAATGTGGAAATAATAATACAGGTATGAAAAACAGAGAATCAAGTCTTCCTCAACCAGAACATAATCTTTATAGGAAAATGAAATGTTTAGGGAAGAGATAGTCTAGCTATCATTTGAAATATTATTATTTTGTATGTATACTCCTACTAGTATGTCTTTTTAAAAGTTATATTAGCCTTATCTTCATCTTCTAGACCTGCATCTACAAGCCCAAGTGGCAAGTCAAGATGGAGTTTTAAAGATGATTATTAGATCTCATTTGATGGAAACTGTGTAAACTTGGAGGTGGCTGTGGTTGGGAATCCCCATTGGTGGCGGATAACAGAATTATAATTCTATCCTGATTTTTTCAGGACTAATGTCCCAAAAGAAATGAAAGGAGCTTTCGTAAATATAAACTCCAATATTAATCATAGAGCTAAAACAGCCATTTGATTATTCAAAAAAAGATATCCTAATCCTGTCTTTTATCGGACATCTGTATTATGTATGTCTATGTTCATAATTCTGTCATCACCTCTTCTTGGTAGTTAATTTTATAAAGATTACAATAATATCCAGAGTGAGAGAAGATATGCTACAGCTCCCATATCATCTTCTTTCGAAGTCTTTGCAAGTCCGCTTCTTGATACCACTTTTTTCCCCAGTTAACAAAAATTTGACATTGATTTTCACCTTATTGTTGCACGAATCCTCTCCTTTTAAAATTAAAACATTTAAATCTGTTCTTATAGTGTATCCCTAATAACAGTGTTTTCCATCTGTGAGTCCATAGCGTTAACTACCAATGTTTGTGCTCCATCTAATGCCTGAGAGGTTATATGTGCAATTTTCTGTAATGTTTCACTGATCAAAGTGATTTTTGCTTCTAATGGTTTAACAGATTGATCCCATTTCTGCAGTAATTGTGTTTGAAAGGTGGTCCATTTCATTGCAAGTTCATCTTTCCAGCCTCGTTGTTTCCATCTGGATATCTTTTTTCAATAATCAAATGGCTATTTTAGCTCCATGAATAATATTGGAGTGTATATTTACCAAGGCTCCTTTCATTAAAGATTTGAAATATAACTATAACAACTTTCTTTTTGTTAATAACAGTTGGGCAGTTAGTCCCAAATCTTTCAATCAGAACTATTCCTGTTAATCTACCTAGGTTGAATTTTGGACCTTAATACTTTGACATATATCTTGGCAGTTCCAAAGAAGGAACATTATCTGAGTCATTTTTCATATAACCTGCAAAATGTCCCAAAGTTAATGGGAATTTTAAATTTTAATATCTCCTCTGTAATGAACTGAGACTTTGTTCCTTTGGGAGTATGAGGAACAGTTGATACCAGGATCTTGTTTTTATATCAGATCAAATCATGGGCTATATCGCAATCAGTAATCTCAACATGAGCATTCAACTCTTACAACTAAGCAAGATAATTTTGGTCTTCATTCTGAATGCTTTAAGAATGCTTCTGTGCTATCTCCGGGTGTTTGTTTGTTTTTCTGCACAACTATGTGAGATGGGAGAAAATAGACTGAGATACCAATATGCCTAAAGTCATGACCAAGAACAGATTTATACCCAAATCTCTTAAAGCATAGCCTGAAATATTAAATATTATAAATGCTGACTTTTTCAAATAGTATGTCTCTCAATACGATCATTTTCAAACTAAAAATCAGAATCACATATGCTTTTAACTCTGTGATAATCATCTCTGGCAAATAATAGTCTTTTCCCTAAGCTCTTAACCTTTTTTATCCTGTATTTGCCTAATGCTGTTATTGTTGTTACAATTGGTTGTGCAGTCAGCCAGATGTTTAGACTAGATTTGGCATTTTTAACATCTATTGACTGCTTCCCAAAGACCGTGGAGAGGCACATGATGTTGTTTAATAATATTTAAGATATTGTTGGAGGAAGTAAGCTGTTCAAAGTAAAGCTGCCTTTTTCAATTGAATGATGGTAATTTTTGTCAATTCAAATGGTGTTCAGTAGTTTTCCAGATGTTTTGGAATTGCACCCAAGATGTGTATTACTATTGGTACTGTCTTTGATTCCTTTTGCTACATTCATTCTGCTTCTATTTACAGGTCTTTATATTTTGTGATTTTTCTCCAGTTCTTTCGTTTCTCTTCTGCTGTCTCCAGGTTTTACAATGCCTACTATCTCTTTGTATTTCTTATCAAATCCGGGGTGTTGTGTGCCAGATCTTTATCTAAAGTACATTAGCATTTTCATATTAGGTTGTCTTCTTTTTGATTCTAATCCACCTGCCACCTATTTTACCCAAACAAAATACACTGAACATAAGCATCTTATGACAACACAAACAAAATAATCACAGCTGTAATATATGTATATAAGTGTCTCAAATATATATTTATACAATAGTCCTTGGTCTAATTTTTTTGTAAATTGATTTCTCTCTTTTTTTGTAAATTGATTTCTTGCTGAACTGGAGAAGAGAAAGAGAATGGATAGAGTTCCAGGAAGGTGAAATGACTCTCCTTTTAGATCAGGGGTGTCAAAATCAAGGCCCATGGGCTGGATCTAGCCCATGGGGTGCTTAGTTCTGGCCCAGGGGATTGCCCTGGAAACAGCAAAGGACTGGCCCGCAATGTCTCCTGAGCTCTGTTTTTTCTGGCAGAGTGCTGAAGGGGGCATCACAGCTGAAAACGGAGCCCGGGTGTCCCCAACACAGGTGACATTGAGCAGGTCACATCCACCCTGGCCACGCCCCCTCCCCTCGAGGTTAAACACAACCCTGATGCAGCCCTTAATGAAATCGAATTTGACACCCCCGTTTTAGATCTTGTCCCTTCCGCTTGCCTTGGATGTTTTCACAACTTGCATGTGGCTTTTCTCCAGCGAATTATACTCAAGGGCTGCAAGTTTTTGTAGAGAATGGTTACCTCCCCTGCTTTAATATATCAAAATTGCAATATTTCTTACTGTAAGATTTGATTTCAGAATCATTCATTTAACAGAGCTCTCATGGTGTGGTAAGGAGTACCTTCATTTCACATTGACTTAATCCTTTTACTAATAATAATAATAAAGTTTATTACGGTCACTGGCCAGAACACAGATACAGCAAAAATAGTGTAAAGCATACAAAGTCGTAAGCATGCCCCACCAGGGACCTTAACTAATGGAAGTTACAGTGTTTACCTCTTATTAGTGATACTCTCAGGAAAAATTTGCAGACCTGGAAGGTAATAAATGGAGAACCATCCTCTAAGCAATGCAGTGCCTGGTCTGTATCATTGTACCCAAAGTGATCTAATTTTAGTGAAGACATTAATTTGGTTCTGCCATCCTTATACATAGGACAGTAATCTTAATCCTTTTACTAATTTATTGGATGATGTGCTGTGATCTTGTTTTTTATATACGCAAAGAAAGAAAAAATAAAGGCCTCTTCTTGAAGAGCTGTAATGCTTTGATAGGCAGTTTTTTGTAAAGGTCTGTGATAATGAGTTTGGGAGGCAGGAAGAAGAGCTGCAGCCTAGACAACTGGATTGCAAAAGGTATTTCATCCCACAAAGGAAAGGAGGTGTGGGAAGCATTTCAGAAATGATTCTCCCTAGTTTTCAAGAGAGTAAATGGAAAATAGGGGACAAATATTAATGTAATGTAGGGTAGTATTAATTGTTGAGCTTCCTATTTGACCGACCTTAAAGGGCTGACAGCTTCTTAATGGCCTGTATAAAGTTACCACGTCTAGGTGATAACTAAGTAGGGGTTAAAAATAATGAAATTTGGGAATAAGTTTAGAAGAAGGTTAAAGTAACTTTAAGTCTTCCAAACAGTTACGTTGTTCAGTTACTTGCAATGTTCTAGTCCATTAAAGTCTCAAAATGTTTTTCATTGGCAATTTGCAATGTTAATCATATATGGAGTGTGAGTTGCTGGGCTATTGTAATCACATCCAATGATTTTAATGTGCTTAGAAACAGACCATTGAAACAGACCAGTGCAGTTGACAATGATATGCAATAGAAAAATGCAAACAATAAACAGGTTAATACAAATACATTAGAATTGTTTTTGTACCTACTGATCCGAAGTGATTTTTATGGGCCTTTGTGTTGGCAACCCGATTAGGTGCATATATTTAGCAAAAAGCTTGGAGGGGTTTCACAGTTGGTAGTTTTGTCATGTACTTTGTTGCATTAGTAAATTAAATGAAGCTGCTCTTTGTTCTGAGAAAGAAGAAATTCCTTTCAATTGAGTTTATTTTTAAGAGACACAGAGCGCCAAACCAACATCATGATATATTGACTCTTCCAGAGCTGTTCTTATTAGGCCTTGGGCAACTCTTTAAGTTTATTCTTCAAAACTAAAATAATCATCATAATTGAACCATACCTCATAAAATATGTTCTGTTGCTCCCTTAGGCACCATGGAAGATTTAGCTTATTAACACTTACTTCCAACTAGGTACATTTAAATTTTAAAATGCTGGATTGAAAATACATTGTGCCATTTTACATCTTTGCAATCTTTTGTAAAAATGAGGATATGAGTTTGATGTGCCTGAAATTGTATTTGAGCCATTGGGAAGACCAAACTATCATCCTGTGTTTATAAAAGTCTCAACCTTTTAGCTCTGTTTATCAAACAAGAGTTAGTATTTTGCAAGTGTTCTGGGTTTCAGCACAACCTGAATTCAATTCAGCCTTTTCAAAGATAAACACCATTAAGTGCATCGGCACCTATTTCCATTTTTAAACTAGCCCACATACACTGTATCTAGAGTGGGATTTGCTGGTGAAACAACCACTATGTTCACTGCACCATATGGATGGCTTCGTTGAATGGGATTCATTGAAAATTTCAGTAAACCTCTGGATGGATTAGGAAGCAAAAAGATGGATTTCATCACAGGTGTCTTTGCTTACTTGATCCCTCCTGACCTCCTTCTATTCTCTTTCTTTTAGAAATGCTATTGTTCCTGCTTATACCCTTATTTTCGATTTAATTTAATCATTTTTTAAAGTTGCTACACCTTTCTGCTTGATCAAGTCTGACCTTTCATGGGAATTGCTACTTCTAAAACCAGAATATTATACAGAGTTCAGCCAAGATTTTACAGTTTACATTTTTAAGTTATTAAATACTTAAGTTTTTCAGTTGGCTGGCATTTTTGCAACAGAAGTAACTCTAAGATAGATTGTGCATCATGTTTATAATGGTAAGAAAAATAAAAATAGACAGTTTTTTTGCTTTAGTTTTTTTTTAAATCTGGATGGTGTAAACTGATGAGAAACTGATTAAGACTGCATTTCTTGATAAGGTTACCTGGGAAATTTCAACTGGCTGAAAAAGTGCTATTAAGAATTTCAATGGCCAAAAGCAAATATCTTTTCTCACTTCTCAGTTACAGGTGCCATGCAGATTTCTTGTGACTAGTTTTTAAATAGTTATATTTGGGCAACTTTAACTAAACTCAGTATGCTTCAAGTGGCTCCTTTCAGCCTCCTTAAGAGATTACGGTATTCAATAATTATTTATAAACAAGATAAAATAATGGAATGTTCATTTTTTTTAAAAAAAATGAAAAGAACAGCAGGGTTCACAATTTTGTGGACATCCCTTATGCCATTCCTCCGCCACCCCCATGCATGTATGTAGTATATTAATACATATTCCTTTATCTTAGACAAATAGTAGAATAAAAACACAGACTAAAATATAGTCTTTAATATATAGTCATTCAGGCTCTAATTGTCCTGGAACAAGTGTCACTTTTAATTCCAGGTTTCTGCACTATCCTCTCTTTCAAAGATCAAGTCCTTATTTGGCATATAAAATAGCCTACAAGAAGAACATATGCTGTTCTGTGCCCTAATTCATCTGCACTTGATTAAAGTACTTGATGAACAGTTGAGCAACATTGATTATCCAAGACGCAAGTAAGTATATGAGGATTTGTGAGGTAGTTGTTGCTTTATCTGCTACAGATTTCAGACATTAACACATTATATCTACTTATTACTGGAGAAGATAGGCAGCTATGATGAATGTGCAACATAATACCTGAACATAACATAAATCCATTCGGTCAACACATTTTTCTCCTGCTGCAATAAAAAAATAATAATCTCTGTGGCTCATATATAATTTAAAGTATGATCTATTTATGATAACTGGACTGACCAATTAAAATTTGAGCAAAGTGCTTTATCATATTTGAGAGTTTATCATGATAGGTAGTGCTGCCCAAAGGTACTTGAGAGTCTGAGATAGCATACAGATCCAAAGATAAATAGTCATGCTATTGCATTTAATGAAATAAAGACTCCACAGTACAGAAATTATGCTTTCTATACTAGGTTCATCATTATGCTTTAGTGGAATACTTATACCTCCTTAGGATTTCTTAACAGTGGCAAATTTGGTTCTCTGCATAGATTTTAGACAACTTCCATCTGCCTCCACCAGCTTGCATAAAGAGGGAAAAATTCAATACATATGTAAGGATCCAAATTGCCTGTTTCAAGGATTGCTACTGCAATCTAGAGCAGGGGCTTCAAATTCACAGCATCACGGTGATATCACATGACGTATCGGGACTTTTTTCCCCTTCACTGAACCAGGTGTGGGCGTAGCCAGTGTGTGATGCATCCAGCCCGTGGGCCAAGAGTTTGATAGCCCTTATCTAGAGGTACTTCTAAGGAAAGTAATGCTCTCAGGCATGGTCTCTCTCTCTCCCTCTCTCTCTCTCTCTCTCTCTCTCTCTCTCTCTCTCTCTCTCGC
>JANHJO010005716.1:185988-197754 GCA_032468235.1 Pseudoxyrhopus heterurus | reverse complement strand
AAAGAAGAATGGGACGACAGAGAATGAGGTGGCTGGATGGAGTCACTGAAGCAGTCGGTGCGAGCTTAAATGGATTCAGGGGGATGGTAGAGGACAGGAAGGCCTGGAGGAACGTTGTCCATGGGTTCGCGGTGGGTCGCACACAACTTTGCAACTAACAACAACATGACAAAATAGGAAACAAAACTCAAGAATAGTCTGAAATGATTAGAGAAGTATTCTGAAGATAACAAGAAGTTCAATAAAGTGTCCATGCTTTGACTGAGCACCAGTTTGAACTTCCTAGAAAGGGAGAGCCACCACTGGCAATAAACAGTACTGGACATTCAGCTGCCTTTAAAATATAATCAGAAATTACAGTTGGGGCTGTACAGTAACTACATCAGAATTTGTAATTGACAGTAGATGCCACAAATATATTACACCTTTGCTTGAGACTCTGCACTGACTGCTAGTAAGCTCATGGATGCAGGTTAAAGTACTAGCATTAATCTATACTACACTACCTGGTGTCAAGCCTCACACTGCTAGGTAAGGTCAAGGACACATAAATTACACACACTTCTGTCTTTAATGCTAGTCATGGGATAAATGCAGAATGCTGGAAGCTGCAAGAGGAATTTCAATCCTCGTGTAGTGAGTTCATTAAGGTGAAGTCTCTTTGAATGAACTGAAACAATCTTTCCATCTGGATGGAGTCCCTATTTATAACATATGCTAGCACTAGACTTCTATCTCTTGATCGCTGTAATGAAATTTATAACAGACCTTAGGAACTGGGAGGGGATAGCAAGAAAGTTAAAGGAAGAAATGGGGCCAGGAAGACATCTAGATCAGGGGTGTCAAACTCACGGCATCACGGCAGCATCACGTGACGTATCGGGACTTTTTTCCCCTTCACTAAACCGGGCGTGGGCGTGGCCAGTGTGTGACGCATCCGGCCCGTGGGCTGGGTGTTTGACAACCCTGCTCTAGAGTGAGTAATCTTAGAAAATTTTTTAATTACACCAGGTGCACGTTCTGATTTACTTGGGTGGCTTTTAAGATACAGGTAGTCCTCAACTTATGACCACAATTGAGCCCAAAATTTCTGTTGCTAAATGAGACATTTGTTAAGTGAGTTTTGCCCCATTTTGCCTTTCTTGCCACAGTTGTTAAGTGAATCTGGCTTCCCCATTGACTTTGCTTGTCAGAAGGTCACAAAAAGAGATCACATGACCTTGGGACACTGCAACCGTCATAAATAAGAGTCAGTTGCCAAGCATCTGAATTTTGATCATGTGACCAGGGGATACTACAATGGTTGTAAGTATGAAAAATGGTCATAAGTCATTTTTTTTCAGTGATGTTGTAACTTCGAACAGTCACTAAACTGCTGTAAGTTGAGAACTAACTGTACTTGGATTTCTGGAAAGATCTTTATTGCTAGTAAAGTAAGGTAACATGCCTGGGTTACCCAGATCTATTAGTCTTTCCATCACAATTATTGATGTCTAATTTCCCTTCCTTTACTTTTCCAATATCTTTACAATGTTTCATCTTTAGGTTGGCAGTAAGGTATTTTAAGCTTTCCTTCCTCAAGCAGAATCAATCCGACAGGAACAGCATGTGAGGCATGGTTGGTAATTCCCTATAACAATTAGAGTTGACTACAAATTAGAAGTGGCAAAACCATGAAGAGATACTTTTCTATTGTAGAACCGTCTTTGATTGGGAGACGAACAGAGGGTGTGAAAAGGCATTGACCTGCTCTAGCCCTGCTTTCTGGACTGGTCAAAACAGATTTCTTCCAGGAGATAATTGTTCACTAGTTAGGTTGTCAAATCCTTAAAGTATTCCTTTGATTTTAAATGATTGTAAGATGTTGCCACTTTATGGTCTTACATCTTTACATTATTAAACTGCAGATGTTTTATTCTTCTACAATCATAAGACTTGAAATATAAATTCAATCAATTAATAGTTACTCACTTAGGAAAATAAATCCATTGCACAAGCATAGGACGTGATACAGTTGAAATATTTCTCGACAAGGCCAAGCTGACTTAATGTAATATGTAATGACTACATATTAAGATATTTTTTTAAAAATCCTGTTTTTATTATTTTATTTGCAACTCATGACAGTGAACATACTTCTTCCTTCCCATATTTGGATTGTGCTGAGAAAAAGTGACTTGGCCAAAGTCACCCAGTCAGCTTTCATATCTAAGGCAGGACTAGAATTTACAGTCTCCTGGTTTCTAGCCGGGTGCCTTAATCCACTAAACCCAACAGGTTCTTCATACTGACCATACTTACATATTGATTGCTTTATGATACGTTCTCAAGTCTTACCAAATGTTGATGTGATGGTACTGTATTAAGATGTTATGACTTCTTGTCATCTCTGTGATGGGAAGGGGGCATGGAAAAGCAGTGATGTGCAAATCAGAAGCACATTGATTTCATCAAGTGGTTTTCTTTCGTGAACAGAATGGACACTACTATGGATCAAATTCCCTTTTCCCCAACATTAACCTGGAATGTGCAAACATGTGGTGGAATGAAATACCCAGAAGAGAAAACTAGCAAACATCTGGTCTTCTAACTTTTGTTTCAACTTAGGTGTTGGCCACTTGTTGATAGAAAGGCATTATATCCATTTTCTGAAATCCTACAATGCTTCCTGAAGCTACCTATAGGGAAGGCAAATTTAGATTTCCTCTAAATAATGTATTTTTAAATGGCAGAGCTATCTCAGATTATCTGAGAATAACTGTAAAGAGGACAAATAGTGTCGTTGTTCCCTCATTTACTGAAAAAATGGGTAATAGCCCTTTTAATCTGAGAATTATCTTTCTACTGGGTAATTGTAATGCTTGGACATTCCATTTAATTTAGCCAAAAAAAAAAAAAATTGCAACAAGGATGTGGTAAGATGTAGAGAAGTAGACTTGACTTCCAGGATAGCAGGAAGACTGAACACAACTGTGCTTTTTGCAGAGCTAGTCAAAATAGGAGACAGTGAAGGGATTGACTCTTCAGAACTCTGTTTTTGGACAAAGAAGAAGACAAGGAACACCTGTGCTTGGCTCTATACAGGTTGTCCCTGCAAAGAAATGGCAAATCAGCATTGTCCAGCAGATTTGAGGGGGCTAGAAGAATACTAGTCTTGGCTAAGCCATGCTTAGCACCTTTTAAAGAAACACTGCATTTGTGCCCTTCCTCTATTAATTACTTTAGGAAGCTGCTTATTACTGATTTCTTTGGAGATAAGAACCTTCCGAAAGATAAGTTGCACTACACCAGGAGAGTCTCTTTCCAACCTTGATAAAAGAAGCTCCAAGTAAATTTAAGGATTAACAAGAAAAGCTTTAATTTTTGAAAAACAGCAAAAGTAGGACTCAAATGTTGAATTTAGAAAGTGAAGGGGCTAGGCGGATGTGAAAGAATATTTCCTGTGGGGTGTTTAAAAATTTATAAAATAGTATAAGTTTTGAAATCATAAGAAATTCTCCTGTGAGGAATATTTAGCTGACTGGAAAACAAATAGATGATAAAAGGGGACTTGAAGGCTGGCTACATAAAGAACGAAGGATTACTTTTAAATTAATACTATGGACAAACACTATTTGGAACATTATATGGAAGAAAGTAAGGCTGCTTGGAAACAACGTACTCAGAAGTTACAAGATTGTGCAGCACTATAGCAGAAGATACAGAAGAACAACAGATTTGATAGGCCAAAAGAGAGACTGAATGCAGATTTGGATTTAAAAAAAATGCTGGATTATAAAAAAAATATGTTGTATGAAAAAAGGATTTTAAAATGCCAGAATATAAGGGTGATATGGAAAATGATATCAAAATGGATTTACAAATGAAACCAATTGATGTTTTAATGATTAAAGAGGACATACAAACAATAAGAACGATGTGAAACCTTCTTACTTGGGATTTATAAAAGCAACATGTAGAACCAAGGAAACTCTCTCTGAAAAGAGACAAAGAGGAACTGATAAGAAATCAATTTGCAGGACACTACTTGGCGGACTGAAGATCAAGCTTTTTAATAATGAAGAGAAGACTTATAAAGTGGATCTGATTGATAAGGATTAAAATACCTATGTTATGATTTCGAGTGATTTCTTTTTAACCAGGATTGTATGATGAAATCTCAAAGATTTGTTTATGAGTAGGGAGAGATTTGGATTATAAAATATATATTTTTATTGAGATTAAAATATATGTAAATATTTCTGGTAGCTCAATAGACTTTTCCTGATCAGGACAAATGATGTATTTTATGTAACTTAACTATTAATAAGGTTTGAGGTGTAGGAAGATTTTTTTTTAAATTAAAGTACTAGAGAAGATGTTGAATTAGCCAAATTGTTTTATAGTTGCCTGGAGGAGGGGGGTAGACATCTTTTTATATATCTTCTCCCTTTTTTCCTCTTTCCTTTTTCTATATCTTTTTCACTTTTCTTCTTTTCTTTTCTTTTTATACTTCTTAGTTTTTTAAACTTTGTAAACCTTAACACAATTATGAAAAAAGAGAGGAAGAAGTTGACTTTACAGTTTTACTTTATCCTGCAAATCCTGCGGGAGAGTCATTATGTAATCCTTTCTTTTGGGAACAGTCCCGGAAAGACAGTGTACAACAGGTATCAGGGTCCTCCTGGCCAATGAAGCAAATAATAGACATGTTGACAGTAGCTTGACTAGCAAAAGCTGCAGCCACCTGGTGATGCGTGTCTTGTATTTGTGGAAAATAGCAGAACATATGGCCAGCTAAAACACTTTTTCATGTGACTTTGCTGTTATTTCTGTCTGGGCAAATTCAGCCTGTTTTACGATTAGTAAATTTCCTGCTCTTCTGCCTCCTCTGATGAAATACTTCCAGGTGTAGTGGGCAAAATAAAATAAAAAAAACCCTTTGATGTATGAGGAACTGTAGTGCTGGCATAGACTCCTGCCAAAACAGCTATTCTTTCATTCATCTGTCCACATGCCAAGATGTCCTTTGAGGGTGACTTTTAGTGCTGTTGTTATTATCAGAAACAAAAAAAAAACAAAAAAAGCCCTTTGCTTTGTATGGAGCATCTTGCTTTTTTAACAGATGAATTGGCAAAATATTTTGGATTATCCATCTGCCCTTCTGATTCAAGCTGTTGTCTTTCTCAACCTGTTACAAAACAAAGTCTATGCATGTTTTTTTTTTAATAATAGAAGCATCCCCTTTCTGTGACACTATTCATTCACAAGGCTTCCTCAACACAATATTGCCATCACATTCTACCAAAATAAAAGGGGCTAGTACACTGATTTATTGCTTATTAATAGCATATTGATGCCAGTTCTCCTGGTAGACAATCCCAGAATAGTTTCCTTTAAAGGAAAATAATGACAGCAACCTGTATAAGCTTGTCTGACTTGAAGATTCATTGATTTATAGCCAAGAAATTGTCTAATTTACTGGTTGATATACCCAGCCTTAAGTAACTAATGCATTCACCAAAAACAATTTTACGTATACTATACACTTTGGGGAATTGATCGATCAAAATTGCTCTTTTTCTGATTCATCAGTGGACTGTCATGTTGGTTTGGGGGTGTATATTGATCTCCAGAAGATCATTATTGGAGATTATTATTTGTATTTCTCTCCCCACAGTTGGCACACATTCACAACTCACACACAGTCACTTGGGAGAACAGGAGAAGCAGCAAGCTATTTCGGGAAAAGCCAGTGGGAAGGAATGGGAAAGCCTCATTTGTTTTGTTGTATCCTCAGATTGTGGCTTTGCCTGCCATACGCGGCAGAGAATGAACCAGCTGGAAGAAGGCAGAAGCAACAAGACTTCCTCCTCCTCCCTTCGAGTGATCTTGAGCAGCTGCTCCTCCCCTTCCTTCCAGCAACCAAAGGGCAGATGGCTTGGTAATTGCTTCCATTAGCCTAAAGCAACCAGCGCTCCACTTCGGAGGTTCAGCTACATCTGTCTGAACGTCCTTGATGTGAGATATTCAGGGTTAGTTCTCAAAATTACACTTGTCGTGTAATCTGACAGTTGTTTGTGTGACAAAAGACAATGCTCACACAAACCTGTTATTGGAACTTCTTAAATGCATAAACAGGATGAATATATTGACCATGGTGTTCAAAGACCTTTTTGTCAAATAGATTTTAATACGATCTCCCATAGCACAAGAAGGTATCTCCAAATTGTGGAAGAAGGCTGCAAAGATTAAGTAAATATTTATGCAGAATTATATAATATGAGTATTTATGCAGCACTAATACAAACCACATCCCTTGATTAAATAGGATCCAGGAAGTTCCAAAGGTGCTTTTCAAAAGGCAGCTGGACTTTGTTTTTCCTTGAAGATATTTTGCTTCTCATCTAAGAAGCTTCTTCAGTTCTGCTTGAATGGTGGAGGATGAAAGGATTTATATTCCTTGCAATTATCTGGTCGCTAGCACTCTTTCTGAGAGTTGTCAAGGCTACTTGGAGGTTCATCTGTGCTCTCAGATAGTGCAAATGGGTTTGGAACCTTCTTGGAACTGCTGAAAGGGCCATGCTGTAAACAGAAGATAGGTGGTGGCGTATCCCCTCCCTCTGTTGAGAGGGACCTCTTTCAATCTTAATGTAGTAGGACCTCTTTCAAACCAGTGGTCCTCTCTGTCTAGAATGTGGACTTTGCTGTCTTCAATATGGACTTTGCTATGACTTTTCTGTTGTAGTGCCTGTCTTCTGGAAGTGAAATCCATGAGACTCCTACCCTAATGGTGTTCAGATAACCCTAAAAATCTAGCTGTTCTCCCAGGCCTTGGGTTAGGGTGGATGGAACCCTTGTTAGATGTGTTTAGCTAGCTTTGTGTATGTTTTGGTGTTTTGTGATGAAGTGTTCCATCTGTTCATTGGTTTATTTTATCTTTTATTTGTTTTCTTTTGGTTTTTTTTTAATATTATGAGATGGCCAGAATTAGTCTGGAGTTGAGCACCACCAAAATTGAACAAATGAAAAATATGAATCTGGCAGTTTATTGATTAATTTGTTAGAGGGGGTTGTGGCTGGAGGGAGATGGATGAAGAAAGAAAGTTGAATCTAGGAGTTTAGGAGACCAAGAAAAGGTGCATATTACATCAAGTGGTCTCAGGATCATAGAAATAAAAAGGAAATAAAGTATTTTATTAGATTACAAACCAGAATGTGAATAACTTGGGTCTTGGCAGCACGGGTAGTCATTGTGATGTTGATAAAGCCATAAGGAGAATCAGAGTCAGAAAGGGGAAAATGTTTTCCAAAGTGAAATGACTGGAAGATATTTTTTGATTTTGGAACAGCTTGCCTTCAGAAGTTGTGTGTTCTGTCCCATGCCCAAAACATCCGGATCGATACCAGTTTTAAAAGGTGCAGTGTTTTTTATTAAACCAAACTCAAAAAAGCAGTTCTTCTGTTAACAAAAATAGAAAGCTAATTACCAGGTGCATCTGGCAAATTCTCAAACACAGTCCGGTCCGAATGCCAAGTGATTATCTCAATCAAAACAAACTCTGTAATGATGTTGCAGACCAACGTATACTCAAAGTCTTGTTGCAAAGAACAAAGCTGGAAAACTCTATCCAGCACACCACTAACCAGAACCAGGATAAGAACCAGGACCACGATACTTGTCTCACACCAGAATAGTTAGTTGTTCTTTGCAAAGGGGCTGTTCCCAACCACACCCTTTTTATTCCCTCTAGGGTGTGGTCAATTACTGGTCAGCTGTAGCTCAACCTCTCCCCTTCCGGCGTTGCAGTCTTTGCTGTTTCTTTCTCATTAATCTCCGGTTTCTGGCATCAGCTAAGGGCTCCTCCCCACTACTCTCAGAATCCACCGGCTCCTGCTGGCTCGTGGAGGGACCAGCCTCTGGCATGATGTCAACAGCTGATTCCCCCCCTCCTTCAACACTGTCTCTATCTCTCCCTCGGAGTCGGAATCAGTTATCAGATCAGCAGCATGCTGTAGAACCACAACAAATGGCTGGGCTGGACTCAGAGGCTTTTCTCAGCAATTCTGCATTCAAGCTGCTTCTCTCGTCCTTCTCGGAGCAAAGAAAAATGTACGCACATATTTCACTCCCGGGACCAGGACCTTCTCCAAGAAGACAGTGGTGCAGCAAGCAACAGGGACAGTGTGGGCGGTGTGGAAAGCTATGGGGACAGTGTGGAGGGGTGTGTGGAAAGCTACGGAGACAGTGGGGGTGGGGTGAGCTGTTTTTTAGCTCAGCTGAGGTGCAGCATCCGTTCTGCCGCATGAAACAGGTGAGCTAAAAAACAAGGAAATTATTTAGGGCAGGAAAGGGCAGGGGTGGGGGCAGGTGGGCAGGGCCAGCCAGAGGTGGTATTTGCTGGTTCAGCGAACCACTTAAATTATTGACACTGGTTCGCTCAAACCGGGCTGAACCGGCTGAATACCACCACTGATCCTGCCACATTGGACTCAAAGATCTGTCTCCTCTCTGCCGCAATTTCTTTACCTTTGAGGGAGAGAAGAGCAGGACAATTTCACTCCCAGTGTCCGATTGGCTTGCAAATGATTTTTGCAGCAAGTGTGAAATGTTCTGGGGACTGTAATCTTGCATGACTTCAAGTACCTATCCGCTTTTGCAAAGAATGGGTGCCTGAAGTTGTGCGAGATCAGAGCCCCCAGAACATTTCACTCTTGCGGCGAAAAGCATTTGCAAGCCAATTGGATGCTAGGAATGAAATTGTCTTGCTCTCCTCTCCCTCAAAGGTAAATAAATTGTGGCAAAGAGAAGACAGATCTTTGCAACATAAGTGAGTCAGCATGGCAGGCTGGGAGGGGGGAAGCATGAGCTATCTCAATGGGGCAGGGAGGCCTTGGATGATTTGTTCCTTCACTAGCCCTCCCCATGGCCTTCCGTACTCTTTGCTACCTTGTGCACTTAATGACCGTGCATTTGATTAGTGAATGTGTGGGTAAAAGCAGGGAGTGATCATGTTCAAGTTACTCCTACAAATCCTTGAATTACGAATGTAATTGGCAGGCTCCATTACGTTTGAAAGAATTACCTGTACTAGATGGCAGCAGATGGTAACTTCCTGATTTTTTTTCTGTCATCTAGTGGGCATCTGAATATTTACAGTTAGATCTGGAAGTCCATACTTTTAATGTTAAGTACATAATTTTGCTGGTTGCATGATTTCAGTTATATTAAGAGCAAATTAATTTACCAAAAACACATAATTACTTATCCAGTTGGCATTTTCAGCATATGAGGTAGAAGTAACTACCTTCAAATTAGTATTACTTCTATGTCTAGGATTAGGAGGTTAACACTTTATTTTTATGTGACACTTTCCATTATATTGTTATTAACCTAAAACAATCATATGGAACTATATTTTTCTTAACTATTCAAATATCTATTTTGGTGATATTTTGATAGCTGCAGTTTTCCTAGGATTATAAAACTGTGGACATGGCAGATAATAGCATCTCCTATTATACTATTGCACTATAACTGCAATATATTGATTAATGAAACTAGATTTTTGGAGTAGCGTTTAACTAAGAATCATCTTTGCACACAGCAACAGCAATAAGAGCAACAGGAAGATGCTTCAATATTTCATGACTGAAACAATAACTTTATTAATTCATTCAAGCAACAAATAGCTCTGTAAAATTTTATAAAAGTCTGAAGATCCTAACTCAAGAAGCAATATATAGAATAATACATCTACTAATATATAAAAGAATTGCCTTGTGGCAAGATGGGAAACAAACATTAATAAATAAACAGGATAATGCATATATAATATAATGCAGAAAACACCAGCTCTCCCTTCTAACTGCTTATTCTTGATTGTTCCTTTGTGCAGTCAACTGCATAAATGGAAGATTGTTCTCATGACACTGGGGCTCATGTGAAATTTATGTGCCATATTAATTAGCCTTTTCAAGAGAATTTGATTCTCCAATATGTAAGTTTATCAAGTTTACTTTCCCTTTTTTCTATATGGACCCTGAAATAACTTGCCTAGTGACTATGTGATTAGTTGGCCATAAAAAAGAACAGTTTATACTTTTCAAATTTAAAAAATTGATGGAGTCCCTTGGGGGATATGAACCATATGTACCACAAATAAATCTTTATCAAAACACATGAAGAAAGAATAAAAACAGCATTCCAGTACGAACACAAAATCTGTTTTATGGACTCAGCCAATTTTATCAAGGAAATTCCATCATCTGCGATCAAACAAAAGAATCCAATAACTAGATCTCAGAGTTTATCATTGTTATTTGTGATATTCCAGTAATACCAAACAGCTTTTATAAAGAAATTCCTACCTTTAACCTCACTTAAATTACATATATTTATTTGATATGCTGCCAACTTCAACTGACTCGCTACAGTTTACAGTAATTGGAATCAACACTGTGAAACAAAATTGAATTAACAAAATGACAAAATAGGCACAATATCAATGCAAACAAAACACAAACCAATAGATAGCCAGATTAGACACATTAACAGAGTTGGAAGGGACCTTGTAGGTCATCTAGTCCAACCCTGCACCCAGGGTTGTCAAACCCGTGTTGTCATGGCAGTGCCACGTGACGTATTAGGACTTTTTCCCCTTTGCTAAACTGGGTGGGTGCGGGGCCAGCACATGACGCATCCAGCCCATGGGCTGTGAGTTTGACACCCCAGCCCTACACCATTTCTGACAAATGGCAGTCCAATCTCTTCTTGAAAGCCTCCACTGATGAAGCTCCCATAACTTTCAAAGGCAAGCTGTTCCATTGGTTGATTGTTCTCACCTGTCAGAAAATTTCTCTTTTTCTTTTAGATAATGGAGGTCCACAACCATTCACATCATAAGGCTACCATTGATCTGCAGGAGAATTACAAGGGCTTTCTAAAAGATGTCAGCTTAAGTGCAACCTGAACTTGAGAGGAGACTCTTCTCTAGAAGCCCTACAGAAAATATTGGCTTGACTTGGGACTCCACATCCCTCAGCCCTATGTTTCACCTCTAGGAATGAGGGCGTTTTTTGGGGGGATTCCTTGAAGAAGTCGGTCTTGCAGATTATATGATGCCAATCATATAGGACTTTAAAGGTTAAGGCCAGCTCTTTGAATGGTACTCAGGAATCTATTAGCAACCAGTGCAATGCTTGAAACCTTACAGTTATATGGTTGCATTGTAATGTGCAATGTACTGACATAGAGGGCACCTCTCTTTGGACCAATTTTAGTTCTTGGGAACTTTCAGGTATAGAGTGCTAAACTGCCCAGAGCCTCAGAAGCATGATAGATTGCATAGAAATTTGATTGATTTATTAAATTGTACAGTACATATGGGTGATGATAAGAAGGGAGGCGACTGTCACCAAGTCTTGGCTAAAAGAGATGCTGAAGAAGGAAAATATATGAATGTAAACCATACAGCCCAGAATATTGTAAAAAAAAAAAACCTCAATCATAAATCATGGACATGTGCAGGGATTGGAATGGGGTAAATAATAGCATGCATGATAATATTGTTCCCAAATACTCTGACTGACACATACTTGTCAAACTGTGGGATGCAAGTATTTTTTTTCTTTGCTTATTAAATTACTATAGCTATCTACTTGCCAGAAGACTGGTGGCATTTGTGTGATGACATGATCTCATGTGCAACATTGTTTCGGTGCTATCATCAGATGACATTGGGATGCATTTAAAGGTCTTTTAATGCAAAAAAACAAAACAACCCC